>PVJD01006283.1:0-100676 GCA_004026545.1 Mormoops blainvillei
AAAAAATAATGAAAGAAAACTTCCCTAATTTGGTGAAGAAAATAGACATACAAGTCCAGGAAGCACAGAGAGTCCCAAACAAGTTGAACCCAAAGAGGACCACACCAAGACACGTCTTAATTAAAATGACAAAGCTTGAAGATAAAGAGAGAATCTTAAAAGCAGCAAGAGAAAAAAACAGATAGATACCTACAAAGGAGTTCTCATAAGACTGTCAGCTGATTTCTCAAAAGAAACTTTGCAGCCCAGAAGGGATGGGCAAGAAGTATTCAAAGTGATGAAAAGCAAGGACTACAACCTAGATTACTCTATCCAGCAAAACTGTCATTTAGAATGGAAGGACAAAGTGCTTCCAAAACAAGGTAAAACTAAAGGAGTTCATCATCACCAAGCCCTTTTTATATGACATGCTAAAGAGATATCATAAGAAAAAGAAGATCAAAATGATGAACATTAAAATGGTAATAAATTCACAACTATAGACAACTGAATCTAAAAAACTAAGCAAACAAGCAGAACAAGAACAGAATCATAGATGATGGAGATCATTTGGAGGGAGAAGGTAGAGAATGGGGGAAAAGGTGCAGGGATTAAGAAGTGCAAATTGGTAGGTATAAAATAGACAGGGGGATCTTAAGAACAGTATAGGAAATGGAGAAGCCAAAGAACTTATATGTATGACCCAAGGATGGGAACTAAGGGTGGGGGGATTGCGGTAGGAAGTAGGGATACTAGGTGGAAGGTGGAAAATTGGGATAACTGAATAGCATAATCAATAAAATATATGTTCAAATAAATAAATAATAATTTTTTTAAGTGTGACTGTGATGAATTTTAACTGAGTCATCTGAGAATTGAAATTCTGAGCTCCCTGGAAGAAGCTCTGTTATGGTTTATTTACTTACCAGAGGATTCCATTACCATTGTTAACTGGAAACAAACAGATTTGCCCAGCCCCCTTTCATGCTCTCCCCTGCCCTGCCAAATCTGGCAGAAAATTTTCCAGACTAGGGAAATTATTGCCTCAGGCTGGTCACAGGACCACAGCCCGAGTTAGTAGCCATATTGTAAAATTTAAAACTGCTGTTAGGTTAAAAAGAGAGAGAGAGAGAAAAAACGGATATGATGTGCCTTTATTCACCAGAGGGCCAGGTCCTTCTGTCAGTAAGAGGTGGAGAGAAATCTAAGTAGGTGGTGTTTCAGTTCCTTTCAGCTGATTGCCACATACCCTCAGATCTGCTTTCTGGTTTTCATGGGTAGTTTGAACACATTTGGCCTGAGAATCTTCCAGTCACAGTTGACAAGTTCATTGTGAGCTTTGTTGGAAATTGCTGGGAGCTTCTTAGAGGTCTCACTGGGGATTTTCTACTGTGGCAGTTCCCTCTCCTAACATCTGACATATTTTATCTATGAACTATATGGGCACCTGGTAAATGATATTTTTTTCTCCATTTGCTTTTGTTGCTCAGAAGCCTAGAGCGAAACTGGCATCCTGTTTTTACTGTGTAGGACCTTATGACAAGCATTTCTGAAAGCTTTTTACTCCGGGCTTATTTTGCTATTTTGCTTTATTTTTCTTGTCCTCGTTCAGAGTTCTTATCCCATTTCAAAAATGATTCCTTTGCAGTGGCATTCAAACAGCATTCCTGGCCCCACACGTGTTCTCAGGAGGTACCTCAAAGCCACAACCAACCCAAGATGAGCTTGTATGAATTCAAAACCGGTACCCGTTCCTCCAGGCTGACAAGCTCAACAAATTGTTCTTGTGCTTATATGTCTGTCCTTGACAGCCCTCCAAAGACTGACCCTGATGGGTTCTGGGCCTGGTACAGTGTCCTCAACTTGAGTAACTTCTTGTTTATGTTTTACATACTGGCCTGGTATAAAATATTTTATTTAAAGATAATATTTGTTTTATTCCTTAGTGCATGTATTTAGTTTTAGTGTACTTTTGATATGTTAGGTGGTTGGGACATATTTGTACAAGAAAGTGTCAAGAACTATGCCCTCAAAGAGGTTATGCTGTGAAATCACAGCACATTTCACATGGGAGAAACGAGCTTCACTAGCAGGGAAGTGGGAGAAAAGTTCCCACCTGATGGATTTCCTTTATTCACTAAAGCACAGAAACTGGTTGGGATTAAAGAGGTTTGAGAAATAATGAAATAATCCTTTCAAAGAAAGGGGAACTTTTTCAGAAAGAGTTAAAAGGTAGGAAGCCTTTGTTGACTATCCATTTCAAGCTCGTAATCTTGAACTTATTTTTTAAATTAATTAATTTTTTTATTTTTTAATTACAGTTGACATTCAATATAATATCAATTTCAGGTGTACAGCAGAGTGGTTAGACATTTATAGAACTTATACAATGACTCCCTCTGATAAGCCCAGTCCCCCCTCGACACTACATATAGTTATTACCATATTATTGACTATATTCCCTAGGCTATAATCTTGAATTTAAACTAACAGCCAGCCAGCCCGGTTTTGTGATTTTCTTTATCAAGCTCAGTGATAAAATATGGATAGGATAGACTCTTAGTTTTTTGGTCCAGAAAACAGAAAATGAGACTGGGGAGTCGAGGGCGTCGGTGAGGAAGGGATAGAAATATTGGACCATGGAAATAAGCTAGACAGAGAGAGAAGTGGAAGGAGAGGCCTGATGGGTAAGTAAGAGATTGGCAGGGTTAATGAATAGGAAGTTGCGAAGAAGTGAGATGTAGGAGAATGAGAGTGGCTGGAAGGATCAGATGACACAGTCTGAGGATGGGCTGTTAGGAATCAAAATTTCAAGGTGGCGATGATAATCTGTGGGGGTGCTGAGTCACTGGAAGAAGACAGAAAAAATCATTATTGCAGTTTGTGGCCAGGGAGCTGAAAGTTCCACCTCAAAATGAGTTGGAAAACCATTTTTATTCATCATGTATATTTCATAGAGCATCTCAAATCTTTATTTAGAATCAGATAGGATGTACATAAATTTATAATGAGGGTAGCTAATTCATTGTGGGCCTACTCCGTAAATACCACCTTAGGACATACTTTTGAACATTGCACTGTCAGAATATGGCTTGGGAACTACTTTTAAATGTGTTAATTCTCATAGTTTAATTAGTTGATAGTTCTCATTTCTCAGTCAGCAGTGACATGAGATTCCCTATGGCCTTTTGGGTCAAGATTAATACCTTTTCTACGGTGTTCAGTACCCTCTGGTCTAGCTGTGCCCAGCCTCATCCCCTGCCAGTCCCTTGAGATGTGCAAACCACACCAGCTCCTTAGAGCTGCTCAATGTCAGGACAAGCCTGCATGTCTTTACAAATGCTCATCCGTCAGCCTGGCCCCCTGCTTCATGTGGATAACTTCTACTCATTCCCTAAGACCCAACCGGAAGCTCAGTTACTGGGTCCAGCCTTTTCTAAGAAATTGAGCCATCCGAAAGAGCCATTGTGTGGGTCAAAAAAACAGCACATATTGGGAATTTTATACCGTTAGTAATTTGCTAGCCCTTGTTGGACTGTAACTGTGTACTAAGTACATTTACCACCTCACTGAATTCCCACATCAAGCCCGAAAGGCAGGTGTAAATACTTCCATTTATTGGACAAGGATTCTGAGATTTAGAAGGGTTCTTTCTAGAAGAAGGTAAATAATAAATATCAGAACTGGGTTTGGATTCCAAAGACAAAAGGCACACCATGCCCCTTCCTTTGTCTTGTTTGTTGCTATGACTAGTGCCTAGTGTACGCCTGGTACAGTTGAAATACGTATGATAATACACCTGGCAGACAGCCACCCAGACAAACGGCAAGGCTGGCTTTTTCTATGGCTTCCAGGGCTCTCAATTCTGTCACTTTATGGTGGCTCAGAGTCTTGACACTGGATTTGCCTTGATGCATGTTACTACTTCCCTGGAATTTAGGAGGATACATTTTAACAACTGAAGCTAAGAGTCTGAACTGCCTTTAAAAATCTTAACCCTATAAATACCCGTTGTTTTAAGCCACTGCCTTGGCCTGTGTTTACCAGACACAGTCCTTATTGCTGGAGTTATAATAATCTAGGACGAGGTTTTTGGGTCGTGAGAAGACTGTGGATTTGTTGGCACGCAGCTGCCAAGTCAAAGCAGAGCGATCTGGGCTCATTCCCTGTACACTCCTCTTCTCTCATTGACGTAGAATTTTCCTGGTGTTCTTAAGCATGGTGGTGTTTTCTTGCTAAAAACCAGGAATCTTCTGGCAAGTACAACAGAGCTGCCCTGGGACCCTTGTATTTGGCTAGCATTCGTTCTTGATTTAATTTTTAATTCTGTAGTATTCACCAGAGTTTCTGGTGTCAACACCTGCAGCAGCGGTTCTCAAACTTTATTGTGCATCAAAATCACCTGTCGGACTTGTTGGGAACAGATTTCCAAGCCCCACTCTGGAGACTGAGTCAGTCCCTCTGAGCTGAAGGCCCAGGTTCTACAATACGGCTAAGCTCCCAGGTGATGTTGATGCTGCTGGTCCAGGGATTACACTGTGAGTAGCGCACAGTGCCGGTCAAGTCTTGGTTTACAGGACACCAAACGAGGTTGGATATGAAGGCGAAAATCTCAGTGGTTTTCTGAGTAGTCATCTGAATACTGAATTGTAAAGACCCCCTCCCCACCCCCCAAAAAATTAATGACTTAAAAAAAATGATCTGATTTTCGACCTTATGTTAAGCGTGGGCAGAGTCCTCTGGCTGGAGATCAGTGGGCTGGAACCTGGAAGTCCGCCCTTCTGGGAGCTCTTCTGAGGTCTTAGAGACGCTTTCTTCTGTGTGACCTTCAGGACATGAGTGTGTTTTGTTCCTAAAGCTACTCTGGAGGAGGATGCTGCATAAAACTGATCAGCCTCTTGCCTCAATACAAATATGAATAAAAGAAGTTCTCAAAATGAAAACATTCCATAATATAATAAGAAACGTGGTCATTAGATTCAGGATACCAAAGGGTGACTTCTCACTTTCGTTTAAAGACTCAAAGATACCTGCATTTTTATGAGATTCAAAATGGTATGAGTCATGCAGATCAACACATTTCTTTTAACAGGAATCCTTTGTGTTTGAACCCAACTGCCTCTTCAAAGTGGATGAATTTGGCTTCTTTCTGACGTGGAAAAGTGAAGGCAAGGTATGGGACAGCAAGTTGTTCTTTCCTGCTTTCTAGGTTAAACCACTTTGTTTCTCAGTGAGTAGATGAGTATGTAGTGAGGACATGGATCTTTGCTTTTTCGTTCATTCAAGATTTTTAGGAACGTTCTTCCAGTGCCAGGCACCGGGGGCACAAGTGGTGACCAAGGACATTATCCTAGCACCCTCACAGCTTCCAGCAAAGTCGGGCATTGGAAAAAAAAAGGCACGAGTCATTGAGTGTTGTGAAAGAAAAGGTCAGGTCATTACACGAGCTTGAGAGAAGCAGGTCTGATTTAATCTTGGGAATTAGGTTTCCCAGAAAAAGAGCTGTTCAAGCTGAAATCTCAAAGGCGCATAAGAGCACGTTCATCTGGTCGTATCGCAGGACTTAATGCTTGGCACAGTGTACGTGTTTAATGAAGCTTTGACCTGAATTTAGAAAAAGTAGAATCAGAGTTATGTATAAATTAGCATTATTCCCACTTAATATTTCATGTACACCTATGTATTTAATGATATATGCACAGTACGTTATCTATAAAAAAATTAACAGCATTTTGTAAACATGTGATAAATAATTATCCAGGGTTGCATTCGTGTGAGTGTTTATGAAATGGAATGTCTGAGATCGTTACTATTTCTGATTGGTCCAAATTATTAGTATTGTTTTTTTTTTTCACCTTCTCTTCTACCTTGCTCTAGTCAGCATTACCTTCATCATCACAAACGTTTGCTAAGTACCTTGTCTGTGCCATAGGTCTGGCAGAATTTAGGTTCACCCCTGCATTGTATTCTCTCTTTTCAGGAAGGACAAGTACTAGAATGCTCCCTCATCAACAGTATTCGCTTGGGAGCCACACCAAAGGTACCCTGTGACTGGCATTTGCTGTTTGTTTTTTTTTAAGTTTTTAAATTTATTTTAGATAGAGGGGAAGGGAGGGAAAAAGAAGAGAGAAACATCAATGTGTGGTTGCCTCTGACACACCCCCTACTGGGGACCTGACCTGCAACCCAGGCATGTGCCCTGACTGGGAATCGAACTGGCGGTCCTTTGGTTTACAGGCCAGCACTCAACCCACTGAGCCACACCAGCTGGGACAGTGTTTACTATTTGCTAAACATAGATTTACTTGGATTGAAAATGGTCCCCTGAGTACTGTTTAACCTGTTATGGCTCTCAGTTACTGCCCCCAAATCATCAGCTGGGAATTAAGAACAGACACAGTTTAGAAATAGTCTTACCTATAACTGTTGGGTGATTTGGGTGGCATTATGCTTAATTATATTAGAAATGTTTTTAATGCTTGAAAGCAAAGACCCTTGTGTGATACCAGCATCAAAGAAACAGTTCCCTTAACTCGGAAATTCCGCGCAAGTGCCCCCACCCTTTATTAGCAAGCAGCCAGTTTGTCACTGGTCTGTGGCTGATGCGGGGTTGGTTGTAAATGGCTTTGGTAGTTCCATATTTGTACCCCTGTGCATTTAGACATCGACTCACCTTGAAGGCTTGGTTTGCCTCTGAGAGAAAATAAAATGATATAGTGTATAAATCAGCCTTCACAGTGATTGATTTGTTTGAATAAGAAGTTGTTTGCATAGTGGTGCTAAGAATTTAAAAGATTTCTTTTCTAGAATATTATAGCAGTGTTTTTGCACTTCTCTGTAATAGCCCTGTGGGTTTTTAGGTATTTAAAACAAAATTATGTTCCAAACTTGTTTCTTTTTTTTTTTAAAGCTATCCTCATTTGTGTTAGTTAATATTTCTGTGTAATTATGTTGGCGTTTCCTCCTGAGTTCTCTTCGAGGACAAAGACACTATTTTATTTGCTAATTAGAGTAAACTTACATCGTCTTCATTCCAAATGAGGATGCCATGGCCTCTGGAGATGAATACACTCAACGCTTTGTGTCCAGGCTACTTGAACCATGGTTGCTGCTTGTGGCAATGCCGTGCTTATTTGTGTGAAGCCTCGGAAACTCTCCTCTGACAAGAGACCCCTTCGGTCTTTGTGGACACAGTCAAATGCCAGTCAGCGGCTTTCCTCTCATTGCCGTGTTCCAGGTCCTTCATAAAGAAAGACCCTCACACCTGGTTTTCTAAATCAATAACGTCGTTATAGTACCTTTCTTACCAAACAAGTTTTACATACTGTTACACCTTGTACGTCAACAAGTTTTAGAACAATGCTAGATATCTGACATTTTACATAGAAAGAAAACGTGGCATATATATATACACGCACACACACACACACATATATTTTGTGTGTGTGTGTGTGTGTGTATGTGTGAAATGTGGTTTCTTATTACCATGTTTCCTTCATGCTCTGTGAGCTAACATATTTTCTCGTTTGTATACCTCTGCACAGGATCCCAAAATCCTGGCTGCCCTCGAAGCTGTCGGGAAATCGGAAAGCGACCTGGAAGGGCGCGTAGTTTGCGTCTGCAGCGGCACAGATCTGGTGAACATCAGCTTCACTTACATGGTGGCTGAAAACCCAGAAGTGACTAAGGTAGCCTCAGGGAGACAGCCTGCCTCCTTTTTCCTCCATGCCTATATCTGTGGTACATGCAATTTTTTATGTATGGTATCATTTTAATGTGTATGTTTTAATGGCACAGTAATTTAAATTTTAAAAAAATATTTCCACTGCCTTACTGGAACGTTGGTGTGAAAAGCTCAGCAAAGCACAGTCCCCTTGAGCCACTCGTGTTCATCCGCAGCCCAAGTACCCGCTGCGGGAATGACCAGCCCTGCACCTCTGAAACGTGAACATGCACAGGAATCACCTGGGATTTTGTTAAAATGTACATTTCGGTTCAATAGGTCTGAGGTGGGGACACAATTCTCCCTTTTTAACGAGCTCCCAGTAGATGTGGATGCTGCTGGTCTGAGAACCAGTTCAGGTATTCAGGGACTGGATCAGCGCTGCCTAGGAGAACTGTCATGCAGGCAACAGATTAAATTTAAATTTATTTAGCAGCTACATTAAAAAAGTGACAAGGAGCAGTGAAATTAATTGTAATGAAATAATTTATTTAACCCAGTGTATCCAAACTATCATCATTTTAACATGAAATCAATGTAAAATTTATCAGTGACATATCTTACATTCTTCTGTTCACACTCAGTCTTTGAAATCTGATACGTGTTTTCAATTTAGACTAGCTACATTTCAAGTTCTCAGTAGCTGTGGGAAGGGGCTACCATGGTGGACAGCACGGGTCTAGTTGGTTAAGACATCCAAGCTCACCCCCCAATAAGTTATTAAAGTGTTGGATTATGATCCATCTTTTAACACCGTAACTAGGATACCATTGCCCTGGCAAGCAAGTCTCTCTCAAACAGATTTTGGCCTATGAAGTAGAAAGCTTCAAATTTAAATTATTTTTTCAGCAAGTCATTTGTTTTCAGGGTGGTTTTACCTCTGAACAAAACTCCAGTTATCTTTCTATAATATCTGTGAAGAGGCCTAAGTTTTGCTGTCCCACTATAGAGGCCTAGGTTTGGGGGATGCCGGAGGCCTTTCATTTTCCGAGTAATATTGTAAGTAGAAACCCAGTTCAGGGTTGAATGACACAGGCCAGCTTTAGAAATATCAAAGTTTAGCACTAGAAGAGAATGCACCTAAGATCATTGGGGGAAATGGAAATTAGAAGACTTAACCCTGGACCCAGAGTTAATTGTTGGCAGAGTTGAGTTCTGCAGATTCCAAAGCAATAAAGGCTCTTCTACCCTCACTCAGAGTGTGGTCCACAGTGAGGCTTCATTCCAGTCACAGTGCCACCGGACCCATTCATCCGGAATCTTCATTTTTAACAGGACCCCCCAGTTGACTCACATGTGCAATATATTCTGAGAAGCTCCTGGCCTCTTGGCTTTGGAACCAGGAATGGATTGATTCCCCATGTGACCTGAGAGCCTTTGTTTCTGTCCTTGCGGTGGCTTTGTTGGCTTTGTGCTATTGTTCCAGGGCACCTTGTTTCGGGAGAATAGATTTTGCAGTTCTTTCAAGTTCTTTTATTATTTTGCTCAGGTCAACATCTAGTTTGAATGGTTTCTGAACCCCGCTGATCTAAACAAACACCGTTCCTGCTACTTCCAGTTTTCCACATCCGCACATGTGCTACAGGGGTTTTCTTAGTTGCTGTTTACCATAGCAATGTTCAGCCCCAGAAGTCCTTGCCGACCAGGCACCAAAAAAAAAAAGAAAAAGAAAAAGCTTTTTAATCACATACAGATATTGAGCCACCTGAAAATTTGCAAAATGACACACTTCTGTAGACATGTTTCCTGGCTTTTGTCAACTCGTCATATGACAGGAAACAGCATGGCTAGGTATGAGCTTAAGGATCCGGGCTCTGGGGCCAGGTTGCCTGGGCCCAGATCCTCACTCTTCAGCTGTGTGGCTTAGACACACAGACTGCCTCTGAGCCTCATTTCCTTGGTCTGTAAAGGGGAGACTATACCAAAACATTTGCTCTTAGGATTGTTGTAAGGATTACGAGTCATTACATGGAAAGCGCGTTGTGCACTGCCTTTCTCATTGAAAGTTTCGATGTGCATTAGCTGTCACAATCACAGGGTCACAGAATTGGAGAGCTGGAAATGGAACTTAGGAAGGGCTTCCTACCACCTCATTTTTCACATGATGAGATGATGTCGAGGAGTTAAAAGAGCTCACCCCTAGACTCCACAGCAGGCTTGACCAGAGCCCAGGCTAAACCTCAGGCTGCTTTCTGTGTGATGCTACGCGCTCCAACCTGCCCTGAGCACAGGAGCCCTGGGAAGACGGCTCCATTTACTAAATCCCATAACTGTTTTGCCTCCCATGGTTTGACTGCAGTCAGACTTGGTCCATTTTGTTTTAGAACCATGTTCTGACATCTCTACTCATCAGTAGGTAGTATATATGTGTATGTTTGAGGCAGGGAGTATGTACTTAAAGATAAGGTTTTGTTTTTTTTCTGGTATCATTTCCATTGAAATTTAAGATTAGCTAGCGAAACAAGTAAGGACTATAAAGTAATTCTGTACTGGATTTTCAGTTCAAACTTAATACTCTTTAAGCCTTCTCTTATTGAAGAAATGAAATGTTTCAGTTTCTGGCAACTGTTACTAGGAATTTTATGTTTCATTAATAGTATAATGTATAAATATGAATCTCGCTATCCAAACTAGACAGTCCATGTTATTAGAGCATGTCCTGTTGCTGGATCGACACTTGGAAAATATACTGAAAAAATTTTTGCACCCTGACCAGTGTGGCTCAGTTGGTTGAGCATCATCCCACAAAACAAAGTGTCACTGGTTCAATTCCAGGTCAGGGCACACACCTGGATTGCGGGTTCAGTCTCCCATTGGGGCATGTATGAGAGTCAGCAAATCACTTCACATTGATGTTCTCTCCCTCTCTTTCTCTCTCCGTTACCCTTTCTGTAAAAATAAAATCTTTAAAAAGCTTTTTTTCACTAAGTACACATATATGTGGATAATCTTGCCCACTTCCTGATTTTAAAACTTAAAATAACTGTATTAACCCCGATCCTAATACTTAACTGCCTCCAGCACTGACAGCATTTTCCCATCACTACCATTTTGTTCCTATTCCTCTGTATGTGTTTTCGTCCCTAACAGAACACATCAAAGTGACAGGATTTATACAAAATACACACAGATGTAATTACTTCAGGTCAAAATGGTGGCGGAATTCACACATTAAATCAGGCCCAGTGAGAAATGTAGAAATCTCCCAGAGTACCTGAAATGATGTTTGTGACACCTGTGGTCCCACTCCACTGTCAGCACAGCTTAGGAGCCTAGAATCGTGGAACCCAGAATATGCTCGCTGCCCTCTTGGCTGGCTTGGGTTCCTGGTCAGTGTATGGCAAAGGGCAGTTAAAGCAAGTCATCGTTGTTTTTTAATCCTCACCCAAGGATATGTTTATTAATTTTAGAGAGAGAGGAAGGGGGGAGAGAGAGGAAAACACTGATGTGAGGGAGAAACATCGATCAGTTGCCTCCCGTACACACCCGGACCAGGGATTGAACATGTAACTTAGGTATGTGCCCTGACTGGGAATTGAGCCCGCCACCTTTTGGTGACAGGACAGCACTCCAAAGAACTGAGCCACCTGGCCAAGGGCATAAGTCATCATTTTTTAAAATCACGCATACGTGCCTTAAACACTTTATTTTAACTTGAAACATGTAAATATGATTCAATTGTTGGTCAGTCTTTTAATGTTGGGGCTGAAGTGTTTTCATTAAGTATGGGCCTTTTGATTGGGGTTGTATTTTTTGTCTGTACCTTACCCATAATGCATCATCTCAAATACTACCCAGTTTGGTTTTGAAAGTAGAACTGAGACTTCAAAGACACTCATGAAGCAATGGGAGTAGAGAAAGAGCATGACTTTTTCCCCTAATCATTAAGTTGTCATATTCACATGGAGCTAAGAAAATATTTTAGCAACTTGCCTTTAAAGAAAGCTTTCCAAAATATTCAACTAGCGAAATAACAACCTTTTTCTTTTCACAAACATATGTCATTGGTTCATGTAATTTCTTACTATGCCGAGCATAAAGCAATTTGGAAACAAACATAAGTAACTCATGGTAAGCGTACAAAGTGAAAGCAAAAAGGTGCACAACTCATTGGAAATGTAGCTCACTAACTGAGAGTTCAGCACTCAGGGTGTTTTGCTTGTTTTATGAGCATCTGACAAGTCTTGATCTGACCAGTGAGGTATAAGCTATGACTGTGTCTAGTATACAGCTTGCTTAGGAGTGTTTATCCCAAGAGATTCTTGAGTATGTTCTTAATTCCTAGGCTCTTATAACACTTACAGTCTGTCTCTTCAGAAAAAAAATCACTGAGCCAAACATCTAATCCAGGCAAATGGCCAACTTTCCTGTGGTCCCGGTGTGGTACCAACTCTCACATGAAGGAAACTGTCCTCCTGTGAGCAAGCCATTCCGCCTCCTCCATGCCTCCTGTCTCAGAGGTGTTTCCTGATATTTCTTTTCTTATTTCAAGTGGGTGTTTTGAGAGTCAATAATTTTTGTACATGAAATCTTGGCTTTTTCATGTGAGGTTTCAAATAAATAGAGAATATTTTCCAGTATGCGTGACTGTGAAAATATGATTGTGCTTTTTTTCAGTAAAAGATGATGCCAGTATAAAAAAAAAATCTCTGTAGCTCAGCTCGAATTTTCTTCACCCGCCCTCTCTGCTTGAAGAGGAATCAGCCTCCCTTGCCATTGTACCTCTGTACCTTTTTAGAAGACCTGAGCTGCTTTCTAGAGGCCTTTATCCTCTGTGAAATAACTATCTAACGGTATCATAAACTAAGTCCTAATCCAAATGTTTCACCCTTCACCCACAATTTTTTCAAGTTGCTGAGACCCTGAGTGCCATCCTCACATGTCCTGCATGGATCCATGAACAAATACTCTTATATCTAGGATCTAGCTGCATTTCACCACTACCGGGACTACAGCGTGATCAAGACCAATATCATTTCTCCCCTAACTGGTTTCCCGGCCGTGGCCTTGACCCTCTCAGTTATTAATGTTCTTAAAATGTGATCAGATCATATCACTCCACCACTCAAAGCCCTTGAAGGCTTATGAGGCCCTGCAGGAACTGATCCTTACTTTCTTTCCCCTTTCTGTCACTAGCTCCCTTTTTCCTCCTTGTATTTCCTTCTAACCTCGGGGAATTTGCACGTCCTATTCCTTTTGTCTGGAACTTACTGTTTCCTCAATTGCAGGCAGTGTTTTCTCCTTCACATTTTCTTAGGCCTCTGCTGGAATATCACCTTAGGGGGAGCTTCCCCATCAAACCCCCATCCCCCCGGCCTCACACTTCCTTACTCCTTATCCCGCTTTATTTTTCTTCAAGGCTCTCATCATTGTTTGCATGCCATATACTCCATTTGTCATCCTCCCTCCTCATGAGGACAATGTTTTTTTCACTGCTGTGTCCGCAACGTCAAGAACAGGCTGTGCCCATCATTTAATAAGTGCTCAATAAATACCTGTTTTATTGAGGTCTTCATGTGACTGAATCAATAAATTCTAACCTGGGTGATGAATATGTATAACCTTTAATGCTATACACCTCAAGTTTTTTACAGCTTAGCTCTAAGAAAAGCTGAGAAAGTGATTTTTGGACACAGAGAATGAGAAAAATGTGATTTAGTGATAGTCAAAAAGGTCTGGGATTCCAAGGTGTTATTTTTAGAGTCACTTTTCAGGATGTAATGGGACTGTTGCTAAGAAGCCATGACAAGACTAGAGACTTTAACCCTGGCGTCTTGGCCTCTTTCCAATTTAGATCATTATTTTCTGCTTACCTAAATTCTTCCTGTCACTTTGGTTAGAAAATTTAGCTTGCATTTCCTCTCCTTAAAAACCCTCTGTTAAAGGAATTGCTAACAAATTGCTAGCACTTTTTCCTCAAACACAGTGCGTCTGGGTAATAGCTCTGTCATGTAGCTTAAAACACCTCTGAATAAAAGCAGCCACATGAAAACGGCGTTTTCCAATTTTTTTCTAAGCTGTAATAAAGCTTTTTCCCCCCTTGAACCATGCTCATCTCTTCGCCCACTCTTACCATAAACTGTACAAATAATAGCAAACATGAAAACTTTCTTTAGTTAGAAAAGCAACTCAGTTTCTCTCGTGTATTTGTTCTGTCTGAGAATGCGGCTTGCTCTGGGGACTTCAGTCTCTGGGGACCTGAAGGGGGTTCAGGTGTCTTTCATTAAGTCACAGCTGGTGCTGCACAGCAAACTGGAATCACAGTTACTGTGCATAAGATTGAAATCCAATGCTCATTTAAAATATCCACAAGTAAGTCATTATTTTATACTGAGTTGGATTTTCCTTTGATTACAAAACTAAGTTGCTATTATGTGGATCAAAATGCAAAGATTCAAACTGAATTTAGACAATTTCCAGATTCCCCATTATAGTCTATGCAGGTTGTAAATATTTGGCGAACTCCATAGGTATGCTTTGTGATCACGTAAGTCATCATATAAGTACATGAACAACTACTATAGAAATCAAATTACAAAAATGTTGCATATTCTTTTTGTATACAAGTAAGATAAAGTCAGATAATGAAATCTTCTTTTAGTAAATGGCTGAATGTCAAAATCACTTTGCTGAGCCTGAATTATGTTGAGTGGAAGACTCACTGTAATGGTTCCTAGAGAAAGGATTTATTCTTTGTTTTGCTGAAAAAATATTAAATTCACTATTTAGTCCCTCCTACTGGCTTTGCTGACACCCTGCAGAACCTCCCTCCCCTCAAGTAGTTTTTCTGCCCATAGTCAAGCTTGGAGCTACTCAAAGGGATCAGACCAGAGGCTTCTTAAAAGGGGGACAATTGGGACAACTGTAATCGCATAATCAATAAAATTTATTAAAAAATGCAAATTATCTCTGCTGGCATCTTTGAAGAATCTGAAATTCTGGGGGTGCAGCCCAGTAATCTCTTTTAACTAGCAGGTTGTTCACCCTGGGGATTCCGATGCTGGGTGTAGTTTGAACCCCATTGGCTCAGGGCACAAATCGATTTAGTCCAGAAATCACAACAGTATTGAACCCAAACAAATTCTTACCAGACTGATCAACTGAAGCATATAGGTAAATGTCTAGACCTATCTATTTCACCAGCCTAGCCATTGATTAAAATTCCCTAAGTAAAAACACAAAGAACACGATTTGAAAGAATGTTTCCATGACCCTGGAAATAAGTTTCTTTCAAAGCACTCCCCTATTAAAATGCCATTTCTTGAAATGCAGTTTTAATTGTATTACATCTGCCAGTGTTTCTCAAAGTGTGGCCCCCAGACCAGCGGCTCCAGCAGTACCTGGGAACTAAATCAGAGATGCAGATTCTCAGGCCCTGCCCCAACCCTCCTGAATCAGTAACCCCGCTTTTAACTAGCCCTAAAGGTGATTCCGACGCACACTTGAGTGTGAGAACCACTGCCCTGCGGAAAAGCTCAATAATGAGAATTTATATCCTGCTCCTCTGGCAGAAGCCTTGAAGAATTTACGTTAATTTTTCTATCTGCTGCCCAGGCTCTCCTGAGCCAATGCCGGCTGAGTGCCGAATAGCTAAATGGTAAATCTGCAATTCCTATCTGTCATCCAAGCCCCAGTGGCCTCACAGTTTTTTGCAGGCTCAAGGCTGGGATGGTATACATGTGTTATTTTTTTCCACGTTCCTAAGTCTGAAAGTTGGCATTTTCTTGTTTTATTTTGTTTTTCTTTAAGATTCTGATTTGTGTGAAACAAATGAGTAAGGGACAGTAAATCACTTCCTTCCTTAAGGACAGAGCTGTGAATCAGAGCAGACGAGCGCGTTCATAAGCTTTAAAGACCCCAGCCCGTCGAGGTGTTTTCTTGCCAAATAAAGACAATGGGGCTCATTGGTTTTGTTGCTGGGATGAATGTAGAGACCATCAAGCTCCCTGCCTTGGGAGGGCTGCGTCCATCAGTGACTCTTTGGAGTGCATGGAACTGGTCTCCTTGGGCCTCCCATAGCCTCCTTTCATGTCTCTTGTTCCCTTGGCTCTCCCCTTGCTCTTTCAACACCATCCATCCCAGAATCCAGCACTTCAGGGTCTCATCCATGGTGACAGTCTCTGAATTCTGAATTCTGAAATTTTGTCTTCATCTCAGCATCACCAAAAGCAACAGTTCCTTGACTCCAGAAGTTGCGAACTCAGATGCCTGCAGGAGCCAGGGAGATGCTGTGGATGATGAAAAGTGCCAGGCAAAGACAGAGAGGGCACTGTGCAGACGTCAGTGGATTGAGTGGGTCTGCCCATGCACCTAATCATGGGGGGTGTTGGGGGGCAGCATCCACTTACTTCCAGCTAATTTTCCAGCTTGGAACATGGGCCTGAGGTTGCTAAATTGTTGGTAGTGGCAGTGCTTTTTCCATGAGACACTGGGTCTATGGATTTTTTTACATGAAACCTCCTGATGTTAAAATGTTAACAGATGTATTCATTTTTTAAATACTGTGTGTGACAAATGACAAACATGTCTGTGGATCATTGAGAACCTCAGCTCTAGACATCAGCCAGCATGTATTAGGGCATGAATGCATTTATACTAAGGTGAATGCTAATATTTACCCAATGTTTCACCTCACCGACATTTTAAATAAGAGGCCCATTATTTCCTTTTTTACTTCATTCAGCCCTTCATCCAACAGCTATTTTTTGGTGCATTCTAAACTTGGACAAACCATTTTTACTACATGGACCTTTGTATCCCCCTTTGTAAAAGGAAGGAGTGTACCAAGTGACCCTTGACGTTACTTTCTCCTGTAAGACTTAAGGAATCTTTTTGTTTAAAAAAAAAAAAAAGCGCTGAATGCCGAGGAGGGCACAGGTGGCTTGCTTTGACAAAAACACTTGATAGAAGTCCTAGGTTGGCCTAATGTGAGTCACATCACCAGTCCTAAGGCCAGTCTTCCAGCTGTGAGGGTGGGAGGCTCTGGGGTTGGAGAGAGGAGGGGAGAGAAGTATTTCCATCAAAGAAGCAGGACGCTGTAACCAGAAGAGAGAGGGCCTGCTGGTCACGCTATGGTTTTGTCTATGTGCACAGTCCACCAGAAGAGAGAACGCGGTGCAGGCGGGAGTTAGGACACAAGCAGAGGTTCAGAAAATGTTGGACCCACAATGCTGGGTCTAGTGAGAAGACTAGAGTGAACACTTTTTATTGGGAAACTGGAAAATTAGGCTAAGACTGTGGCCTGCTTTGAGTGCCAACCTACGACGTTTGTGGAATCCACCCTGAAGATTCTAGGAGGGTAACAGAGGCCATGACCTGCGGTGTGGAAGGGATGCACTGCAGTCTTTACATAACAAGAAGACTGGCATGTGGTAACAGCACCTGGCAGAGAGCACTGCCTCTCAAAGTGTGGTCTGGACTAGCGGCTTCCCCATCGCCTGGGGCCTGTTAGAAAGGCAGGATCTCCCACTCCATCCTGGGCCTGCCGGATCTGAATCTGCACTTGAACAAGACCCCTAGGTACTTTTTTTGCACATTAAAGTTTGAGAGGTACTGAGGTAGAATGCAAGAAAAGCAGTTGTTCTTGGCTTCAACCCAAGGAGGAAGACCCGAGACACCTTTTAATGTGGAATCAAGAGAGTTTGTGTCTGGGCGAGGTTAAGGTAGAGACCAGGTTTTAAGTTTCATTCCCTAGGAATCTGATGATACGGTTATAAGAAATTGAGGACCTGGTTCTCTGGGACAAGAGGGGAGGGGACAGTGAATTTGTTTAAATATATTCTAGGAGGAATGTGTGTGTCACGGGACCTGCTGTGAATCATACAGTGCAAAGGAGATCATGTGCTACTTGGGGGCCCTCAGGGTTCGTCTGTGGGGCTGGCCCTGGTCCTCCTGTCCCTGTGTTCTGCACCTCTAGCCCCTTAATGTTCTGAAAACAGCTGTCATTGTTTTCCTTTGAAACCCTCTACTTTCTTAAGTATCCAAATATGGATTTTTACTATTATTTTTCTTAGCACTGTACTTACTTAAAAGTAAAGCTCCTGCCCTGGCCAGTGTGGCTCAGTGGATTGAGCCTCATCTTGTGAACCAGAGGGTCGTTAGTTCAATTCCCAGTCAAGGTACGTGCCTGGGCTGCAGGCCAGGGAATTAGCCTGGGGCACATGAGAGACAACCACACATTGATGTTTCTCTCCCTCTCTTTCTCCCTCCCTTCCCCTCTCTCTAAAAATAAATAAATAAAATCTTTTTTTAAAAAAAAGGTAAAGCTCCTTGTCAAAATGCATGTTTAAGAAACTGGAGCCATTTCCAGGGAGTTCTGTCACCTGCCCCAGCGATGTTCCTTGGAATAGTGACAGGATCAGAGTGAAAAGGAAACCCAGAGTTGTGGCTTAGGCCCTGGCCTGCAACTATGCCGAGCATCCTGACCAAGTCATTGTCAACATTTACACGCACCGTGCATTTTACACTGTTTACTGGCATATTCCGAATGCACAAGGAGCATCGCTCATGGTGGAGCACGTCCATCCTGTACGTTCTAGCAGGAAGTACAGAAGAGTAAAAAGAAGACAAGAAGCCCCTCCTGGAGAGCATTCCCCCTTCTGTGCGTGTGTGTGTGTGTGTGTGTGTGTGTGTGTGTGTGTGTGTGTGTGTGTTTTAATTGAAGCGAAACTCACGTAACATAAAATTAATCACTTTAAAATGAACAATTCAGTGCTATTTGGTAGATCACATTGCTGTGCAATCACCCACCTCTACCTAGTTCTAAAAAATCCTGTCCGCCTAAAGGAAACCCTGTGCCCACTGAGCTCCGCATCCCCCAAACCACCTTCACGTGTCTTCTTCGCGCACACACAATTTCTTGGTGTTACCACCTCATGCTTCTTCAGCAATGCTCCAGCCTCCTAGGCAGTCTGTGCTCAGTGCTATGGCCTTCACCCAGGACGTGGCTTCATTGCTGAGGCCTCTCTCACTGCTGTGTTTTGTGAACTTAGGTTTCCTGAGAAGACACCCTAAGCTCCAGGCTCAGCCCAGAGCAATTCATTCTGCCCTACTTGCAAGTGTTATCAAATGACTCCACCAAGGGAATGCAAAATGAACTACTCTAATTGCACCAGAAGCATAATATGAAGTTTGGATTTCACGTTTGGTCCCTGGGAGAGAAAAATATCACTAGCTTTAAATTGCTTCTCCATTTACCATGAAGTTCCAAATTTTACCCATTGCAAAAATTGCCATTGTGAGCATAATGTATTGCATAATGTAGGCCTGCACATGTTTGTTTGTATGTTTTCTAATCTTTGGGCTATAATTTAAAAAGAGGATCCTTGAGGGGGCGGGTTGGACACCTCTCCTGAGATGGGACTCCAGTGCCTCCAAGCCCTGTGATCTGGAGCAGGTCACTTAATAATGTCATAATCAGGGGCCGGCAAACTGCAGCCCACGGGCCAAACACAGCCCTCAACCTGATTCTGTATGGCCAGTGAGCTGGGAATGGCTGTTATGTTCCAAGGGGTTGCGAAAACAAAACAAGACATGAAAGCTATAAAACAAAGAGCCCCATGTGGCCTCCAAAGCCTCACATATTTATTACCTGGCCCTTTATAGAAAAGGCTTGCTGACCCCAAGAATCATAATGACAAGAGCAGCTGCAGTGAAGCTTCCTTTCGTTTATACTGAGTACCAGACCCTGTTCAAAGCACTTACCAGGTGTTACCTCATTTAATTCTCACAACAATTTCATGGGGTAGGTATGATCACCCCCACGTTACAGAGGAAGAAACAGGCACACAGAGGGTGAGTGACTTGTCCACAATCGCACAGCCGGTGAGTGGCGGAGCTGGTGTTTTGAGCCCGGGCAGGAGATCCACCACAGATCCTGGATTCTACCACCGCCCTGTGCTGCCGCTCTCAGGCTGGGAGACGAGCACGTCCACCTGGGATCCTGTACGATGTACTGTAGTTTTTAAAGTAAATGTTTAATATCATCATCTGTGGGAGGTGTAGTACTTGGGAAGAACAGAACTTCCAAAATCAGAGGTCAGCAGCATGGACTCCTCAAAGAAGCCCGCATTTAAAGGGGCGCCCTGGTCAAGGAAGCCTGAGAAAGTCTCCCCGGACATGTTTCTCTAAGATAGAGCTCTGAGAAATGTTACTTGTTTCATATTAATGTCAGTAGGGGTGGGAGGGGCTGGTCAGTGATTTCCCAAACTTTTATTGATTTTTATTTTGGCCTACTGAAGGGGCACAAATGGCAATCTTTCAGAATGTCTGTTTTACAGGAAGAAGTCAGCAAGTGATGTCACAGAGGAATCATTATTCAGCCCAGTATTTTTCCAGAAGTATAAAACAATAAAAGCTAGGCATCCATTTATTCATCTTTCCCATAAATATTCCTCTTATTGTCTCTGTTTTCCTGATGCCGTATTTCTTTCCTGCCCACTCCCTTTTTTTTAGGGGGGGCACAGGATGGTGGGGGGACTTTTCCCTAAATGATAGAATATTAGATAGTGAAACAAACTCAGTGATCGAGATTCTTTTTTAGCACCTCTTATATTAAGTTCTACTTAGTTTCTAGGATTACATATAGATTTGATGCACCTGGGCTAATAAATAGGTTGATGCTGCCTGGGCAGGAGTTGGTCCATGATTGATTATATCTATCACAGAGCCTCCGCAGGTAGCATTTGTCTGCATGTTGAAATGCTGTTCATTTTGGCATGACTTAATTTGCCAGCATTGTCAGGAGGATTGTGACCTCAGCAATTATAAGCACAGGCATCAGCCAAAGATTCAGTTCATCAGCTCTCACCAAGATTTTCCGAATTTGACAGCTGGGACCAAAAATGCACTCTCACAAAACTGATGGTTTCTGACTGGCATAGGATGATGCTCTTGTTTTCCTCAAAACCTTAAAAGGTCTTCAGTTATTTTAGAGTTGTCCAATAGATGCCAAAGAAGTGTTACATAACCTAAACCAAATACTTCATTTTCTTTTTGAATGATTTCTGGGGTTTGTAGGAACAGAGCTACTCTGTGACCCCTGAGGCATGAAAGAGTATCACATGTTGTTTATTTAAAATAAAATCAGTAGGCATGAGTGAGCATAGGCATAAATGTATGCTGAATGCACATACGTATAATTTGTCTGGGTCTGCAGTATAAGATGACAATAGATAAGAGAAAGGTATTCAAATTTATTATTTTTTATTAATTGGATCTATTACATTTTTTATTTTACATGCACAGGGGCATCACAGAAAGAATTGAATACCCAAATGAGCAGGGAGATTTGAGAGTTTATATGGCAGAAGAGAGGGGCGAATGGCCACTTAGGAGAGAGCAAATGATTTTCAGGAAAGATTAATGGGCCTTTAAGAGAAACCGTAGGAGCTATGATAGTTTTGTGTCATTTTCTGTTTGCATGTGGTGCCGACTTTAAATCTCTCAGAAGAGAAGATTAAAGTTGGTCCTGGGGGGAAAAAAACAAAGTTGGTCCTGGGGACGGGATTTAAGATAGCTGAGTTTTTCAGGGAGACTCTGCTTTTAGGCAGATAAAGGATTTCAGGAATTCAGATGCCTTCAGCTCAAAGTGGCATCTTTTGGGATGGCATATCCTGATTCCCTTCAACAGTATACTTATCAGAGTAGATATCTGGAGTGAGATGTGGTTTTTTTGGTACAAGATTGTATTGGGCCAGCAGGACTTGGTTACAGAGAATCTTGGTTACAGAGAATCTTGGTTACAGAGAATCCGGCTTAGGCAGTGCAAAAATTGTCTGTTAGGAATAGTAACGAACAGAAACCCATCTGGTGTGGGAATTTGACCCTCCAGCTTCTGCATGCTGACCAAGAACAACACAGTGTCCTCTCCTTTCCTGTGACTATTTAGGGGTCCTCTTTGACCTGACTACTCAGTGTTGTCAAGATAACCACCCAGGCTGACAGACTGTTTTGACTATCTGTGAGTGACTAAACTAATTTGGACTAGGAAGGTATAAATATTATCCAGGCCTATCCAAATCTATCTTTGAAATACAGCCTCACATACTCATATATGGCAGCTTATTTCCTATCCAAATACTCATTTGCCATGCTCTGAAGGTAATTTAAGAATCAGATGATGCTTAATATACTCCTTCTTTAACCTTCTTCAGCTTTACTCTGTGGACAGAGAACAGCAGATGCAAAATCTGTATTTTCTGGAAGACACTCAGACTATGTCCAGGGGCAAAAAAAAAAAAAAAAAGCCCCAGTTGTTCTTTTTTGAATTTGAAAATTTTATGAGAATTGTTATCAACTTCCCAGGGGCTTTTGAAATTACCACTGGCTTGTCTCTACTGATTTTCCTTTTTTCTTTTTCTTTTCTTTTTTCAAAATCCCTATTGTTTTTGGCCAGTAGTTTCAATAGTTTGCTGTTGGTCATTGTCATCAGCTCCTTAATTAAACCTTTAATCCTGG
This sequence comes from Mormoops blainvillei, assembly GCA_004026545.1. Lineage (NCBI taxonomy): Eukaryota > Metazoa > Chordata > Mammalia > Chiroptera > Mormoopidae > Mormoops > Mormoops blainvillei. The sequence goes on from PVJD01006283.1 coordinate 22,160, forward strand.
GTTTCACAACTGGGTTTGCACAAGACTGCAAGCCTAGCTCCTTCGTTATACATGGAATTCTTCATCTTCTTAACTAGCATGCTTCTCTGTCGGGACAGTAGTTGTGGTGACTTGCAGGATTCTTTGCCTGATTTGTTCTCACTGTCCAAGCTGGCATTGTCTGCCCGTTTGCCTTCTGTCCCTTGGCCATGAGGGAGTTTGCAACACTGACATCGAGGCCTTGTGAGACTGACACTTACTTAGCACATTCTACCTGCCCTTCTCTCTCCCTCTCTCCTTAGTAGAGCCAGCAGAAAGTAGTTGAAATGAAAGAGAAAAGTTGTTTTCTATTTTCTGCTTAACGTGTTGTAAAAATTAGTCCATAGCATGCATACACATTGTGAGATCTGCACCCACTTAATTCTAGAATGGATTTAGTATCCTAGATAAGCACATTGGAATGTGAAGAAATTAATGTTCTCTTGTCAGGTCCTGCCTAAATCACCAGTCTGGCTACTCTCCTCAGACTTGGGCGGATCGCCTGGGGATGAAGACTTCAGGAACGCTGGCGCTCAGCCTCCAGTTCCCCCTGCTGCTGTGTGCACTGCAGCTTTGGTGCTCAGGCCTGGTCACTGGACATTTGGTGGCTGAGTAGCGTTCTGATTGTGTACCCTAGTTCTGGGAAATGGACCTCTGTCTCGTTTCTCTACCAAATTTTCGAATAAGTGTTCTCCCAGGAAGCCTGCCCTTCTAGATCGGGCCTGTCCTGATTTTCCCCTTACCTCTCTTGGAAGCAGGGGGCGCCGTTCCTCTCACAGGATTTTACAGGACCATCTCCTGCTACCTACTGAGATCCTGGAACATCACCAGCTCCTAGACGTCCTGTGGCCTTGGAACTTCCTTTTAGCCAACCTCCCAGTGACTGCCTGCATTGCTTTTATAATACATGTAACTTTCTTTAAAATATGTTAGCACACACTATGATGTGTGTTTATGAATTTTAATTTTAATCCAAAACAGGGAAATTAGAATTTAAAATTTGAAGTGTCTCAATTGGTAGTACCCATCCTAAGGGTGGTTAGTTAGCATTTTAAAAGCTTGAATCAAAAGCCCATAGCCCATTCATTACATATAAATTGTACCTCAATAAAACTGATTAAAAACAAAACCAGACAAATCTTTTCTCTAGTGGCCACCTCCATGCACTCTTCAATTATCGTTATCTCTGATTAGCACCCCATGACCTGATACTAGCATCATTCAGTGAATGGTGCGTTGGAGTTGCCTGGAGGGGCTGTTCAATTGCAGGTTGCTGAGTCCATCCCCTCGAGTGTCTGATTCTGTAGGTTTGGGGTGGGGCCTGAGAACTGACATTTCTAATACACTCTGCGATGCTCATGCTGCTGATCCTGGAAACCATTTGATAATAGCCAGCATAATGAAGGGTAGAACTGCTTTTTCATTGGTGGACATCATAGTGGTATTCAAGATACACGATTTGTCTAGAAACAGCATACAAACGCTGCTACCTTTGTGTGAACAGGGCACAGAAATCAAGCCCGCATGCCTACATGGTGTCTCTTGAAAGCTTGTAAAAAAATGCAGAATCTTCAATTCAGACACTAGACTTACTATATCTGAATCTGTACTTTAACAAAATCCCCAAGTGATCCAAATGCACGTTAAAGTTTGAAAAATATTGGGGTAAACTAAATTTAGTGTATGTGGTCTAGTTAGAGATCCTCAGTTGTAGATTCACATTACAATGATCTGCAGGGTCTAAAAATTAGATTGACAGCCCAGCCACTCTCAGATTTTGAATGGGAATCTCTGGGTGGAGTCCAGGCTTCTAAAATGTCATGTAAACTCTGTAGGGAGTTCCCAGGCTCTGGGAACTACTAATCTAGTCTCTGAGTACTAGCCACAATTTCCTTTTCGGAGAACACTGCTGGAAATGTCTTTGCTTTGGCCTGCCTTCAAAGTTAAATATTGACAATTTAATGCCAAGTAATACTTTATCCTAACTGAACTGAAATGATTTCATTCACTTTGCTTATATAGACTCATAAGAGAAAGCACCTTGGGTTCAGTCTACAGTGTCTTTACTCTAAAATTGGAGCCACTGGCTATAGTCACTCCACTGAATGTTATTCATCCGGAGATTTGTGAAATGTTTCAGTTTTGCATTCCAAGCACTTTATAAAGAATCGTGTCTTATTGCAATGTTAGACACTGGAAATCTTACTTGAGAAGTTTCATAGCTTGTCCCAAGTGCATGGGAATAGGGCTTATTTCCCTTCTTGAATGCCCTTCAGTCTTGGCCAGAACTCGGTACAACGAGATCAAAAGCTGTGTTTCAAATTATATAAACTCCTGGCTTCTGTTGTTTGAAGTTGAAAACTAGTTCATTGTTAGAGCAATTAGGCACTTTAAGGATAGCCAATTGAAATATGTCCTGACTTTTTCTTAGCCACACCTACTTAAACAAATAAAAGTCTTGCATGGCTCAAGGTTTATGAGTTCTAGATACCAAAAGGTCCCCACATTCTAAATATTTCAAATGGCCCTATCCATTCATTATTTTCACTGCTCAGATAGACAAGGTGAAAGTCACTACCTGCAGTATCTTGCCTCCTCTTGTTTCCACATGCAAGCAATTGAACTTCAGTTGTCAAAATGTGCAGGTCAGAATTTCCATTCCAGTGAATGCAGATTTGTTCAGCCCAGGTGGGGAAGGATATGACAGGAAGGAAGAGCAAATCAGGAACTGTGGGTCCTTACTAGAAGTTGCATGTTCCAGCTGAAGGCACTGTAGGAAACCTTCGCCTTCCTTAGAAACTAGATTCCGATCTTCCTAAGCGGGCAATGGAAGGAGATGCTCCAAGCTGGGAGGCACTCCCTCTCTGTGCTTCTCAAACAGAATGCGCGTGTGAGTCACTGGCCATCTTATTAAATGCATGTTCTGATCCAGTGGTTCTGGGGGATGACCTGAGATACTGCATTTCTAATCAGCTGCTAGGTCATATTGATGCCGTTGGTCTAGGAGCCACCCCTTTGAGCAACATGGATTTAGACAGGGCTTCTTAAAGGCAAGTTTGCAGAAGAATCACTTGGAAAGTTCATTTAAACACAAATTTCCCTTCCCTGGCCCTGCAGACAGATTTAATAGGTGGAACCTGATAATTTGCATTTTAATAGTTCCCAGGTGATTCTGATGCTGCCGGTCCTTTAAGTAGCAAGTATCTAGTTAACTTCCGAGCAGACTTAGTTAAGACGCTTCCACTGAAAACAAAGAGCCAGACACTAAAAGGTTAGGGAGAGGATGCCACCCCGCTTTCCCTTTGGAGAAAATTACCTAGCAAACTTGGAGAGTGTCACAGGGTCTATGCTATTTTTGCTTTGACGATATGCTTTTTTGACTAAAGACTGAACAAGAATGCTTCCGGAACACAATCTACAGATGAGATTGAGTGGAACGAACAACTCTGCCTGAGGTGGTACTGACCGTATAATAATGATAATAATAGTTATTTTAAAAGGACAAATCTCTGTGCACAGAAACAGGCTAGAAGGACAAATAGCAAAATGTTGTCAGTGGGTCTCTTTGAATATCAGTCCGGCAGGACCTTTAATAACAGGACATTTTGTTCAATATCACCACGTTATGATGTTGATGAGATGCCGTAGGAACTTAACACTGGTTTATCTCAGCTAGCCTATGGTAGAACTGTTTTCGTTATGCAATGTTTTACTTAAAGTCACAGCATCTCTCCACCATTTTAAGTGAGGACTTCCTGTAATGGGATTTTAAGTGAGGACGTCCTGTAAATGGGATTTGATATTTACTTTCTGCTTTATACCTTTTTTGCTTTACCTTTTTCTAGAAAGGAATTTAAATATTGCTTTTAAAACCTTAGGGAAAAAGCCTAACAAATGTTTTTAAGGGGAAAAAGTAAGATATATGCTCTGTGTAAATTCATTTATTTTTCAGTTTAGATTTGTTGTATCTCTCTATACACATTTTTTTTTTCACATGGGAAAGGGATTCTTTTTGTCTGTGAGAATCCTAGTGTTGTGAGGGCAAAGGACATAGATGAGTGTGAGGCCCAGCCATTTGCCTGGAGAATGGACTCATCCTGCATGATGAAAATAAGTTTAAGGAGTCCAAGAGGAGAGGTTGAAGGTTCCCAGGAAAGAATTGGAGACACCCGAATGACCCAGCATAAGCCCTGGAGAGCCCTTTGAAGGACTTTTTTCCTTCTTCTTAGAAGGGCTGAAATGGGATTTAAGTTCATTTAAACAAAATTGGAAAAGATTAAAATGAGAGAACAGTAACAATTACAAGTGCAGAATCTGCCATCTGAACTGAATCATTCCTGTGGGCTGGTCCCCAGTGTCCAGCTGCATATGCCCACACAGCGTGGCGAACCGGAGGGAGGGCGCCCAAGGTAGCATGAATCATCCTGTGAGTGTGTCACCATGGAGCCAATGTATCTAAGTCACATTTTTGTCCTTCTATTAATCTGGAAACATTCAAAGAAGTTGATATGCGCCTAGTTTACTCCTGGCACAACTTTCCAACTAAACTCTCAGACTCTACTGACACCTGCTGGCATTTCATCTTATTTTATGTTAAAAACAAAACAAAGCAAAAAAAGCAAAATGCTTACCACATTTTCTACAGCCATTTAACCTTATTATGCTAAGTATACATTACCTGAAGAATAATAGAAGGAAAGATCTAACAGAACTTTTCCACGTCACAGAGGGAGGCGTGGATAGTCATTGAGTGAAACTATCTCCAATGTGAAGGGCAGACTACAGCATTCTTATTGCCTCTGGGCTCTGAGCCAGTAGCTCTGTGACCTTGGACCAGGCCCTTGACCTCACTTTCATCATCACAAAGAGAACGAAGCAGTGACCTCCCTCCCAGGGCACATTATGTGTGAGGATTCCCGTGGCCTTTCCTGTTAACTGGAACACTGGTGCTGTCACTGGAGTGATGACCTCTAAAGTCACTCTCAGGGACCTTTTCATCACAATAAACAAGATTCTTCACCAGCACTGTATTTTCAAAAGATGGATGGAATCTGTTGAAGCCTCCTCAAAACCCAGCATCTCTGTACTCTATTTCTACAAATAACTAAATTAGGACAATCAGAAAAAGGCAGTGAACAGTCTCAGAAATTGTCCACTTTTCTGTCCTAGGAAACCATGGGCTTTGTTTTGTGTTTTGGAACACGTACCAAGCCTTCAGGTTAAGAAAATGCTTCCCAGTTAATGCCAAACAAATTATTTGTGCTTTTTCTGTCTCCTCTTGGGAAACTGTATGAGCCTGTGGTTTGTTAGGCCAGTAACAGGATATTTGATAGTCCCCCGGGAGTTATAGTCCCATATTTAGCCTGACCGAGGAAGTGAAGCCTGATGATGAAAATAATTGAAGCATTCTTCTCGTCCCTCAGAATCCTTACTTCACTTACCATGCTTGCTGAGGCTTTCGTTGCTCTTTACAATTCTCAGAAAATGGCCTTTTGTAGTTGGGAAAGGAAATTTACTCCTTCCAGCTCTTAAGTCCTCCCTCAGAAAGCTGTTAGGTGCGACTGGAGCACAAAGAGAGGAGCAAAAGCTCTGTTAGATTCACATCCATTGGAAAAGCTACTATCAAAAAAACAAAAGCAACAAAATTACAAGTGTTGGTGGGGATGTGAAGAAACTAGAACCCCTGCGCCCCATTGGTGGGATCGTAAAATGATACAGCCACCATGGAAAATAGTATGGTGATTCCTTACAAAATTAAAGTTAGAATTGCCATATGTTTCAGCAAGTCCATTTCTGGGTATAGACCCAAAAGAATTGAAAGCAAGAACTTTTTAATTAACCGAAAGCAAGAAACACTTGCAGACCTATGTTCACATTCGCAGCAGTGTTATTTGCAATGACCAGCAGATGAGTGGATAAACCAAATTTGGTGTATACATACAACAGAGTATTGTTCAGCTTTTACAAGGGAGGAAATTCTGGCACAGGCTGCATGGATGAACCTTGGGGACATTATGCTAAGTGGAATAAGCCAATCACAAAAAGACAGATACTATGTGATTCTTCTTATATGAGGCAAATTCGTAGAGACAGAAGATAGAATGGTGCTTATCAGGGACTAGGGGGAGAGGAAAATGGGGAGTTGTTGTTTAATGGATACAGAGGTACAGTTTCAGTTTTGCTAGATGAAAAGAGCTCTGGAGATAGAAGATTGTGATGGTTGCACGACAAGGTGTATCACTAATGCCACTGAATTGTTCACTTAAAAATGGTTGAAATGATAAATTTTGTTATATATATTTTACCACGATTAAAATGAAAACCCTGATAAATTTTGTTATATATATTTTACCACGATTAAAATGAAAACCCCACAGATGCATTTATAGAACTCGATCCTCGCCTCTGGCCCTTGCAGTGACTAAATCATTTGACCGTGTCAAAACTGGTAACACCGTGCAGTGCTGTCCAATGGAACCTTCTGTGATGATGGAAATGTTCTTTATTTGCATTGTCCAGCAGGGTAGGGACTAGCCCGGTGTGGGCATTTGAGCTCTTGAAATGGGACTAGTGCAGCAGAGGCACTGAATTTTATTTTTATTCAGTTCGAATTTATATAGCCACCCATGGCTACCATACTTGGAGAGTGCAGGTAGAATGTACATCCATATTACTATCTATTCCAAAATATTTTCCTTCCCAGCACAAAGCTTCAGTGGTCAGACTGTAAAGGTAAGGTACCGGCTTGTGTGGGGGCCCCAGTTTGGTTTTAACCTCCAGAATTAATTTTGTACAAAGTGCTTTGCCAAGAGTGCAGTTCTTTATTTTAGCATCTTTGTTTGGCATTCATTGGCACAGTTATTGGACCCAAGGACAGAGTTGGCTTCAATTCACAGGCCAGCCTTCTCTATTAACACGCCCTTTAGAGACCCAAATTCCTTTACTGTCATGCACGGTCTTCCTTCACTTCCTTGTAGATCCATGGGGTGATGTTATGAACTAAAGCTGAGATCCAAGTCCTTATACAGAAATTATGTAAGCACATCGCTGCTTCCTCTGGGTACCCTGACAATCAGTGCATGTTTTACCTTTTAAGGCTTTGCTGGAAAACACAGATAGGTAAGATATGTAAGAAACTCTTAGAATGAAATAGTATCACACAATAAAATTGATAAACCCGTAAGGCATTCATCGTCTAAAATGGGAATAGCTAAAAATGTCAACTCGTATTGTATAATGTTGCTTAGAAATTATTAAGATTGCCAGTGATTGGAAAAGGGGTTATATTTAAACAGGCTGCAAATAGAAGACTTAACAAATGACTCAGTGGGCAGCATTCCTTTGTGACAACCCACTGTTTAATGGCACTATGGATGCCACATTTATCTTCATGGAAAGAGTGAAAGCTGTTTATTAAAGAATAAAAAATGAGCATGCAAAATGGAAATGGCTATGTGGCAGGAGGGGGTGAAAGAACAGTTTATGATGTTATTACACAAAATAGACACAAACTATCTAATCAAAACCATGCTTAGCTCCAGCAGATCTGCTAACCAAGAACACTTTCTTCTTCTTTTGCAGCAATGGGTAGACGGCCTAAGATCAATCATACACAACTTCAGGGCCAACAACGTCAGTCCGATGACCTGCCTCAAGAAACAGTGAGTTTCGTTTGCTTCACCCTTTGATCCTGGCTGTTACCAAGCAAAGGGTCAGAGTAGAAAATGAGGCTTCGCCTGTGGCCAGGCGGTGTGTTGCTCACCTTCCTCTCCATGCTCCTGACCTTGGCAGGAAGTTGACCAATACATACCTATACTCTTCATGCCACCTGGCAGAGCCCCAAAACTATGTGAAAGGAATGGCTGATGGCAGGAAGATGCTGGAACCTCGGCCACCGAGTGTCCTGAGTTGTGGGCACTGGCTTTTGCATCCCCAGACTGAGTCTGCTGATAAATGGCTTCCCGTGCTTGTGGCCAGAGTTGGGTGCTGTTATAGCTGGAGCCTCTGTTGCATGAGAGTGGGAAATGAGGAGTGTGGCCAAAAGAAGCACTTGCAAAAGCACCCGTTGTTAGGGTAAAAAAGAGGTCACCAACCCCAAGAACTGTTCTTTCAACACACAATCAGGGGTCCAAATGTACTTTTGAAATTCAGACAGCAGGCCTTACCCCAACTCACTGTATCCAAAATCCAGAGAGGTACTAAGTGGTAAATTTTAACAAATAATTTTTTTAGTATAAGTATGTCCTGTGCATATTTGGACAATACTTACTTTGAAAAGCTATTTGTTGTTTATCTAAAATTCAGATTTAGCCCTGGATGGTGTGTCGCAGTGGATTGGACACTGTCCTGCCAACCGAAAGGTCGCTGGTTCCATTCCCAGTCAGGGCACAGGCCTGGGTTGCTGGCCAAGTCCCCAGTTGGGGGCGCGCGAGAGGCAACCAATCAATATACAGTGTACAGTATCTGTCACACATTGGTGTTCCTCTCCCTCTCTGTCTCCCTCCCTTCCCCTCTCTAAAACTAAATAAATAAATTCATTTAAAAAATAAAAAATAAATAAAATTCAGGTTTAACTGTAAGTCCCATATTTTTATTTGCTAAATCAGGTCAGTGTAAATTCATCTCACAGTATATAATTGTCTCTGGTTTTCAGACTAAAAGTTCTTTGTTTGAATGAATGATCTTGTAAGTTTTTTTATCCTCATTGTAGATGTTCCTCCTAAGAAACATTAAAACAGGGTTGTTCCTGTTGTTTTTCAGCTGGATGAAATTGGCATTTATGACCAACACAAATGGCAAAATTCCAGTTAGGAGGTGAGTCTCTCATTTCTTTGAGTTCTTCCATATCCTGTCCCACCCTCATGATTCCAGAGCAAAGAGAGAGCCCCCCACAAGTACTTATTGTCCAGTAGGTACAATAGCTGCTTTAACCAAAAGAAATTCTGGGAGCTTAGCTTGAATCACTTCCTCAACTGCTGTGTTCAGTTTATAAAAATCATTTAGGACATAAAGTTGCATTTTCCCCCAGAATAGGTGATAGCATCTACTCTACCTTGATAAGTGAAAGCACATCTGAAAATGTAGTGTTATTTTTTAAAATCTTCAAATAGTTGGGTTTTTAAGATTTAAATATCTCTTACCTGCGTGCCCTCAGCAACCATTGGCTAAAATTAAAGAAGTTTTTATTGCACGCCTAGAGTGGAAGTGTACGGACTGTGTCTCAGGAAGGGTGATGCCTCTGGACAGTGCATGTCATTCTAGGTGATCTGGTGCCCTGGGCAGGTTGGTTCCTTTGTCTTCTTGCCACTTGCTTTCTAGGTGAACCACCACACCCACTTCAGAGCTGTCGATTCCTCACCTTGCCCAGGGCAACAGTGACAAGGAAAAATTGTCAGTAAAGCGAGCGTGCGGAGAGCATGAGCCAGATACGTCCTCCGCGGATGTCCTCCGCGGATGTTCTTGAATGCTGACAGGTTCACCCTCCGAGGCCTCGTGCCTTCCGCTTTTCTGCCCCTCCACCCCCTTTCAGGTCTTAGTATTTGCTGATAGTCTGCAGCTATGGTTGGAAGCTCTTACGGTGGTAGTGATGGGCGTTCCCTACCAAACTCTCTGGTGTCATTTTGGTTGGTGTCTGTGCAGGCACTTCGTAGAAATTTCAGAAGTTGGACTGGCCCTCAGAGCATCTGCTGTCCATGTGAGACCCGCAGTGTATTTGGATTCCTGAACCTGAGCCCTCACTCATAGTCAAAAACAGGTTCCCCAGATACCAACCTACTCTGCTAGGAATGTCCAGACTCAGGTTCATGTTGACTTCTTCTCTGGACACCACTTTGGCACAGAAGCCAACCAACCAGCAGCAAACTAAACCCAGAATGACAGGGCAGTCGCCACCGGTGTAGCATTTGAGTTGGACTTATTTCAGCAGAGGTGGGTTGATCTCACCTGGTCATTTCTGACTCTTCCAGGCCTTCCTGTCTGCCCTGTCACTCTGTTCTGCTCCGAAGTTTCTACCCTGCACCCTGATAAGAGTGTCGTCATACTCCCTCAGCATTATTCTTTTCAGATGTTAACAGAATTGCCCTAGAAGTCATCATTTTTCCTCATTCCATGTATTGTAACAGTCGTGAACTACAGTATCCATGTGACACAACTGAAATATCAATAAGAAAATGAAAAGCATACAGATCATAAAAAAGACCATAGACAGTGCTCTTTTTATTACACCTTTTATTGAGGGCTTATAGGGTTACATAAGCATTTGCTGTGGTCTTTACAAATCTGTATGTAGAATTCTCTGCTTTTTATTTAATAATTTATTAGCAAGTCAATTTTATGCCTCCTTCACAGTTTATAAAAAGCCCTATTAGCATCCTTTCCGGTTGGCTGTTGGCAAAGATACTTTACACTGATCCCCATTTTATGTAAAACTCCCTGTTTGGTTGAGCAATAACAGAACAATTATTTTAATATATCCCAGCATCCTACAGTTACTTTCAAATATTATATAGTGCAGTGTTATTCAAAATTAGTATTGAAGTAATAAGTCTGAACTGAGAGGATACAGGTAGCAGTGTTAAGAAAGGAAACACAAGTTGGACTGGTTTTTACACACCTTACTGTCCTGCACTCTCGTCCCAGATAAGGCCCAGGAAATGGACAAAGCGGAAAGCACATACGCCGTGATCAGAGCACTCATCTACTCGCAGTTCTCGTTTCATTTGCATGTACCCTACTGATCACATCACTATTAAATAATCTTGGAAGCTTTTTCTGATGCCAAAGATCTTTATCTAGCGTGTTCACATACAAAATTATTGCCTTTTTTTTTTTTTTTGTAGTAATAGCCTAGATATTTTGTCATCTTCTATAGCTCTCTTGGACATGAACTCTTTGGTGCCTGCCAGTCTTAACAGGTGTTTGACACAAGACATCTGTGACTCAGGGGCAGTTCATTAGAGTTGATGGAGAATTGATACCACGCCAGAAAAAAACGGATGAGCTGCCAAGGCCTAGGTGGAAATTGTTCTGAGTGTTTTAATGGATGTGAAGAGTAAACACTTTTAAAATGTCAGTTCATCATTACTATTCTGGAGTTGTTTTCATGGAAACTATTAGTATGTTAGTATGTGTGCACAGTGTTGCAGGGGATCTGACTTCATAGTCACTGCGTAGTTTGGGAATGGCCCCTGCTCCTTAGCATTAATCAAAATTTAATGTCAGGGAGGTTTCAAGAATGATGAATGATGAAAGTCTTACCCTTTATCTCTGTGTACACAATCTTATGTAGCCTCCCTTTCTCTCAAACACACAAATCACACTCAATTTATCTTCCCTCGCAAACCAAAGCTTTGGATGGGTCACTCGGTTATTTCGCCATCTCTCATTCTTTGTAAGCTGGAGTTGGAACCAATGGCTAGAGAGTTAGGACATGGTAGCCAGACAGTAGTTGTGGGCTATGACTGGAAGGAGTCTGGAAGGGGACAGCTGTGTTAAAGAAAGCTGAGACCTCAGGTGTGGTCATGGCAGCCCAACTCCTATGTCATCTACCCACGTCCCAAAGGCCCAGCCTTCCCACTACGGGGGTCTGGTTCTGCTGGGACTTCACTGCATGAGTCCTCCCTGACTGTTTCAGAAGATGGTATTAAAAGCCATCAGATAGATTGTAGACCCTCTGAGGGCAAGCAAAGAGTGAGACTCCCGTAGTTTCTAAGATCTTGGTGTCCTAGTTACCTGTAAGTCCTCCTGGAACATGGTACTTAACTAGGACTCTAATGGGACTGGGTGCCACTTAAGAGTATTCGCTTGTATAGCATTTCCTTTGTGGAAGCTGGTTTATTTTGATTCAATAAAATCTCATTGAGCACCTGTTAGCTATGAAGCACTGAGCTATGTTCCGTGGGGCCTGAAGATATATATAGAGTTGACTAAACCTTAGTCTTTTATAAATATGTTTCCATGAAATGTCCCACAGTGGTGTCTAAAATGCCCCAGCCTATGCCCCAGCCTGTGATGAGTGTGTTTCTCTCAGGACCCTGGATAAATGGCATCCTGCTGGCCCCCTGGTGCAACTGGAAACTCAAAGAATTCGCCTTCACTCCCAAACTCCTCACCCCTGACAAGTCCATTTTAGGGCCCAAGAATGATTATGAAAGCTGCTGAAGCAAAGGGAATAAAGGGAATGGTTTGTTCACTCCCTTTCTCCCACTTTCCGTCCTGGGTTTGGTCTCTTGTATGGAATGAGGTGAGCACATCTGTGTTGAGATTGCCCGGTTCAAGTCCCCCCATGCAAAGATGGGCCTGAGAATGAGCCCTGCTGGTCCTAATGCCACTTCTTACATTATTATCTTCTGTGCAGTCACGTTATTGGGCTCTGATGTTGCCCTCACTAATATGTCCCTACATGAATTTCTCACTGTCCTGGCACTGGGCACCCTACTTTCTCTCTCAAGGTCCCTATCTCTCATAAATGCTTGGATCTCCCTAATGCCATAAAGATTTCTTTTCCTACTTCCTATTTCTTGGTGCTTCAACAAGTCCTACTCAAAAAATTCTGTTTCTGTACACTCTTCCCTTCCCCCCTGCCTCAGCCCCTACCAGACACCCGGGTTCTGTTTCATTAGAAAGGCTCAGCCCTATACCTGCTACATTCATGATCATGCCAGTCAGTTCTCATCTCCTTTGCCAGACCTATTCAGACCTAACGAAGCTCAAGTTAGCAGAGATACCCTGAGATTATTATGCAAAGAGTTTCATCCTGTTTACAAGTGTCAGGCATCCCAAATACTGCTGGGGCCCTGTAGCTCTCCCGTGAGCACATACTTAAAAAACATACACACTGAATAGCTACTTTCCCCCTGTATTATAAAGGTCAGATAAATTGCTTCTCAACTCAATTTAATTTAAAGTATACAAGTTTCATGAACTCTAGAGAAGTGGGAAAATGTGGAAACACCACCCTCTGCACTAGAAACATATATGCCCTGCACGTCTATAGATTTGTTAAAGAGAATTTATAGGCCTCTCTACATTTGAATACAGCTGTCTCAAGCACTCTTAAAATATACCTCTTGAAGTATCCTTGGATCAAGTACGAAACAATAAAGCTTTGAATGAACACATAACCATTCATTTACTTAAAGTCAGTGCTTCCCAATCTATTTTGGGAAGCTGGACTCTGAGGTTGAAGTGGTGCTTTCTCCCACTCGTCACGATTAACCAGCGGTTGGTGCTTGCATTTGGAGCTTGCCTCCCACTGACTGTGAATGGTGGCGTGCACGGCAAGGGCAGGATGAGGGAGGTGCTGTTAGAAGTTCGCTTGTGCTCACAGGAAAGGCATTCTAAAGCCAAGCTTAACAGATGAAGGTAAGCGCTATCTTAAGTGGAGGCTGGACTTTGATTTACAGTTCAAGCTATGGTGACAAATTACCAATCACGGAGTGAATGAAGCCTCCTTTGGGTAGCTGAGTTATGGCTCAGAGCTAAGTGTGGTTACCAAGTCCTCTCCTCTGTAGCATTCATTCTGAGGGTCAACAATATATTGATCACAAGGGAGACAGTCTCTTTTTTCCACTTTCATCATCATTAGGAAATATGCTCATTGAGGTGGTAGTTATTTTACTAGACTTAATGCATATGATACCAGTTAAAAGGCTGCACCATTATTTTAAAATACTATGTCTAGGGGTAGCGTAGTGCCACGGTTCTGTTAAAACATTGAACAATTGTTCCCCTGCCTCCCCCCTCCCCCACCACAACCTGTCCCTTTCATAATAAACTCTGAAATCCTTGAGGCAGCTGACATTTCAGAGTAGCTCCAGGGAGCTTAGCTCAGAAGACAAACAAATAAACAAAACACTTCTGATAATGCATATCAGCTGTAGCAAGTGTGACACCAGGGCAAGGGTATTGCAGGAGTGGGCTAAGTTTTGAGGGGCCCACTTATCTTCCCCCAGCTTAAGTATTATAGTCAACACGAGGTTTTTCCCTACAGCCATGTCTATCTACCACATTCCATTTTCAAGAAAGTAATTTCATAGAGTAAAAAATTATCACCGTTTTTGTCTGCAGATACGTAACCCCCAGTGCCTCTGGTATGCACAGCCGCCCAGGGAGTCGGTCCATCTTAGAAGCAAGTTGCCTTTGCAGCAGCTAGTTTGGGAAGTGAAAAAACACCTAGAAATGAGAAGGAATTTTATTCTCCTTTTCCTTCTCCCTCCATCCCACCATCCCTAGTATTATTTGGAGCTTTGCATCAGAGAAAACAGAATTAATATTAACTTGATTTTTTTTTCTTTTTTGTTCTAGTATTACTAGAACCTTTGCATCGGGGAAAACAGAAAAGGTGATCTTTCAAGCACTCAAGGAGTTAGGTCTTCCCAGTGGAAAGGTATTCTTTATTTTATTTTATTTTATTTTTCAGTTACAGTTGACATTCAATATTATATTTCAGGTGTACAGCATAGTGGTTAGACATTTATATAACTTAAGAGATGATCCCCCTGATAAGTCTGGTACTCATCTGACATCACACACAGTTATTACAATGTTATTGACTATTCCCTGTGCTGTACTTTACATCCCCTTGACTACTTTGTAACCACCAATTTGTACTTCTGAATCTCTTCCTTTTCCCACCCAGCCCCTCAACACCCACCCTCCCCATCTGGCAACCATCAGTCTGTTCTCTGTATCTATGAGTTTGTTTCTGTTTTGTTTGTTTATTTTGTTTGTTAGATTCCACATATAAATGAAATCATATGGTATTTGTCATTCTCTGACTTATTTCACTTAGCATAAGGTATTCATTTATTTAATAATGTGTTTCTAAAACTATTTTACTTGCTTATGTTCTCATATGTAATAAGCCAGATTACGTATATTAAACCTATCTCAATTAGACTGTGAATTAGATTCAGCCACATATAGTACAGTCACTTTTCTCTTCGTTTTCCCTCCTTCCTTTGGTTTTCTGGGCGTTTTAACCTCAATGTTTTCAAATTCAGATAGTGTACTTTAAAATGTGTCTTTGTCAACTTTATTAAGGAAAGGAAATGGCTCCTTCAGAGTTTACATGAAGCGTATTTTAGAGAAGGCCATCGGCATTGACTCAACCACGCACAATGTCAGCACGAATAATTGACTAATAAATTCAGTTCTTCAAGCCGGCAGGGCGGTATTCTGTGAAGCACCTCTTCCCACATAAGCCATTTATGTTTGTGGCCCTTCAGATTTAAAATAACTGAAATTAATTTATTGACTGCAAGAAAGCCTTAAGCCTGTTACTGCTTTAACAAGTCCTATTTGAAATACAAATTTCAGCATGAAAGGTAAAATCTCATAGGGTTGTCCTGAGCCTCTTTATATGGTCTTGTGAAAACTCACAACCAAAGCATGTAAACTTTGGGCTTGATTTATTCAGCACCCTTTAGGCAGGCACTTGTTTTTCTCCCTCAAGGAGAAAAGAGGAAATGTTTCTTTATATTTGCTCTGTGGGGTGTTCCCTAGAGCAGGCCCAGCTGGAGCCCACGTTTGAGCACACTAGCCGCTGGCTGGCTGCATGGCAACCAGAAACGCTCATTTCCACCTGCCGAGTTCTAAGGATGGCCTGGCCCCCACCCAGGGGGGCGGGCCTCAGCCTCTGTCAGCAAGAATCAGAGATGGGGACCCTGGGAGCCCAAGTGGTCATCTCTTTGTTTCATGATCCTGTAGGTTCTTTACCTCCAAGGGGAAAATATGCTCCATGATTCCTGACACACTTTTATTTTTTACAGAATGATGAAATTGAGCCGGCAGCATTTACTTTTGAAAAGTTCTATGAACTGACACAAAAGATTTGTCCCCGGACAGATATAGAGGATCTTTTTAAAAAAATGTAAGTTCTACTTAGGAGAAAGTGTCCTCTCAGTGTTATCCTTGTACTTTTAGGTTTTTAAAACTCTAGTTGTCATAATATTTTATTATAGTATATTGATAGTATCTAGGGATACCTATAGTCAGGGTTACATTTTCACCCCTTAGTTTATCAGTGTAAAAGTTCACTGACTTTTCAAGAAGCTTTTACATCAGTCAGTAGCAGCACCTGGAACTTTTTTTTTTTCCTTTGCATTGGCTTTACTAACTACCTACAATTTTAACCTGCTCCTTTAGGTATTAACCCATTATGTCAACTAACTAGATTCAATTTGGAATGTTAATATGTTGTTGAAAAGTTCATTCATTCCAGTTATCTCAAGTGGATGACTTACATGTTGTTTTTTGAATAGTGCCTTTTGATAATGCTAAAGAAGAATTGCAGGCATTTTCTGTGAGCTAGTGGGAGTGTTTTCTTTGTTGCTTTGGGTTTTTGGTTTTGTTTTTTTTCTGACAGTCGCTGGCCATTTTAAGAATGCACCATTACTTCAGGGTTAGAAAATAAGTTTAGAAGTATCCTCAACAAATGTCAACATGTAAATCGTACCTACTGTAGCATCAAATACAAAAACTTACTTTTTCTAATAAATTTCTTTTCAGCAATGGAGACAAAACTGATTATTTAACGGTAGACCAATTAGTGAGCTTTCTAAATGAAGTAAGCTTTTTCATACATTAACTCCATATAGTCTGTGTGCAGTGGCTTGCCCGCTCCAGTGTCCTCATTGCATGCCCGCGTCATATGCCCTCATTCCCTTTGCTTTTGACCTGCTGATCTTTCCATATGGCTTTACCAGGTGCAAAAATCAGCTGCCGTCCTTGTGTGTTTGTGCACTTCCTACGCATTGGCTTTGCACACTGCTTTTTTGTTGGTTTCTTGCTGTGATGTGTAGCTCTGGTTCTGTGTGTGCGTGTGAATTTTTTATAATATATTTATTTAATTAAATGTGTCTATGTTTTTGCAAGATGGTATTTAAGGTACTCATGTTTTTTGTTGTTGTTGTTTTTTCCCTGCTGGTCTCATTAAATACAAAGAGAACGGTTTGAATTTACTATACTATATATTTGGGTTCTCCATTGCTAACTTTTTCTCATATCTTTGCATGGACTGGAAAGCTTTATTTTTGTCTTTTAATGGATTGCATGTAAGAAAAATATGTAGGTTTAAATAGAATATTTTGACAACAAGCACAGCTGTATTTTCTGGGTGAAAATATAGTACAACATATTAGGTCAATTTGATTGAAGGTTAAATTTTTACTTTTTATTTTTACAACATTCTAAGAGCTAATTTTAAAACATGATTCACTTAACAACCCAAATTGGTTGACAGAATTTGCTTAAGTAGAATAAAAAAATATTTTAGAACAAGTAAAGGTTGCAACTTTTATTCCAATTCAAATTAACTTCTTTTTTCTTTACATGTACAAATAAAAGTGTTTTCTCTTCAATGAAACCCACTGAAGCTCTTGCTAAATCCAAAAAGAAAAATTCAGTTTTTTCCCAACACATTAATAATAAGAAGAGTTTAAATGAGGAATGGACAATATATTTTTGTTTCAGAACAATTTATGTTAACCATTATACCATATAAAGAGAAAACGTTAGAAAAGTATCATGCCAGACATGAGGTTTTGCTCCCCCCGCCCCCCCAAAAAAAACAAGAGGCAGATTGATTTGCCAGTTAGTTGAGATGAATCACATCTTCGCAAAAGGGCTTTGCTTTTCTTTCCTTGCCAGGGCTCAGGACTTCCAATTTGTAGGGTTGCAAATTAGAAGCTACGGTTATCAGAGCCTAAAATCCCTGATGCGGGAAAGAGGAGGTACGCCATAGATCAGCACAGAGGCCTCCACTTTTAAGTAAGCCTTTAAGTGCAATACAGTATTTATTTTACTTGAAAACAGTTTTAAGTTTCTGCACTCCACTAGTTTTTGGTCATGTGAATACTGTATTCATAATCTTTACCCAGATATTATCCACATTCTTATGACACTGTTGCTCAGAAGTTAAATCGACTTCCTTTCTTGCCTTAACCCCTTCTCCCTCCTCTACTTTAAAAAAAAAAATTATTTTTCTATTTCCCTCAGCTTCGTCATGCACTTTGGGTTTGTGATCATCTTAAGTTTTGGTGAGATGGGCAGGAAGCTCACTTTCTGCTAAAGTGGAAAGAAGACATTTTAGTGGAGAAGAGAAAATCTACCACATCATCAACCTAGCACTTCCTAACAAAAGACCTCTGATGGACACTGGGGTGAAGCTAGCACCCAGCCATCTATTAAAATTTGCATTTCACTATGCAAATAAAGGAACAATTTCTGAAGTCTGCATTCATGAGTTCTAATTTATGACTTTCCTTTTGTGGGTTGTTTTTGTAGGCCAACCCAGTCATTCTTGTAAGTCTAAGTACGCATCATTTAATTTTTAAAGGATATGATCACCCATACTTTCTTCCTTTGCCATCCAAATTCTTTCTTAAATACTTATTTGATAAGCTTTCATCCGTTACTATTACAGTAGCCAGTAGCCCTCATTTGTCATTTATGTTTCCTTCTGTTGGGCTTCTCATTAATAGTAAGGAAGCACCTTTAATTTGGGGGTGGGACTGATGGAATCAAGTGTGGTTTTGTATTGATTTCTTCAGGTCATGGAGACTAAAAGACAATCTGGGAAAGTGTACAGCCTTTATTTTTAATCAAAATGTCCACTCTGATTCTCTTTTATCCCAGTGAACTCAACTGGGAGAACTAGACAAAAATCTGGCTGTCTCCTTGAAGAAGCTTTGTCAAACTTAGGGAACATTCTGCCAGCGTCTTGTACCCTCTCTTTTGCATCCTACCTGTGTCGGTCTCATCTCTCCAAAATCAAAAGCATCCTTTAGGCAGACTGCCTTCTAAACCCGTAATGAAAGGAGACAGGGTTTACTCCAGAAGGGAACAGGCATCAGAATGTAAGGGTCTATGAGTCCAGAAGTTTAGACTTAAACATTTTCAAAATGCCTTAGCCCCAGATTATGCAGTAAGACAAGGAAAATAATTAAGTCCCATAAACACTAAAGAACAAGGCTGTACTCTCATTATTTGCAGATGATGATTGTTTCCTGAGTACGAAAAACTATCAACTGAGAAACTCTTTGTATAGATAAGAGAGTTGAGAAAGGTAACCAGAGACACAATCAAGAAAGCAAAAATCAGTACACTTGTATACCAGCATCAACCAATTAGAAAAGGGGGTAAATTCCCATTGTATTAGAAAAGCCACCCTACCTCTCAGCATGTTCCAGCTTTTACATCTCTTTGCTCTTTTTATGAATTTTCTGTTCAGTGTATTAATATGTATCTCCAGGAAACTGCAAGGAGAGGAGGAGAGACAATCAGCCATTGACCGCCTTGGTTGCCTATGGGGGTTTGTACTCCCCCTTGTCTATCCATGTCATCGAACTTTACGAGCTTCTCCAGGTAGCTTTGGACCTGCTCCTCATCTGCTTCTCAGTATCCCCTTGTTCATTGACCCCCAAAGTGTGGTCCCTGGATACAGCACTGACATCCTCTGGGAGCTTGTTAGAAATACAGAATCTCAGGTTCCACCCAGTCCTGCATTTAACAAGATCCCCAGGTAATTTGCCTGCAGGTAAATTTTATGAAGCACTGACTTAGCGAATTATCCGGGTCCCTCCTCGGCATACCTGGTATGAACGGGAGGAATGTGAGAGCACCATATACCTTCTGTTATTCGCCTCCATGGATTCAGTCATGGAAATACACCGCTCAGGTCTAAAATTTTACCACAGCTCTTTTTCTTGTTCCCTTCCTGTAGACTGAGGGAAACTTTCTTTGCCTACATTATGAAAACAGCAAACTGGCGTCTAGAAGAGCTGGGAGAGGCACTTAGTATGAGCTGCCACATGGTCGGATACTGCTATCGCCTCATCTCTCTGGGTGTGGCGGTGCTAGTTAAAATCTCTGGGCTTCCATTAGTTTCATCTCTCTTTCCCTGTTCCTAATGAGAAGCTAAATTGATTTTAGCTTTACCTTCATCCTTTCTTTGACTTCTTACAAACATGCTAACAACTGAGGGCCTGCAGAATTAAGAGATGCATGGAGGGCAGGAGAGAAACATCAAAATAAGAAACAGAAGATAAAGATCTTGGACCTCCATAATAATAAGGAATTCGTTTTATTTTGTTGTTGTTGTTACTGGTCATTTTCCCCCTGCATTACATATATTATATCATCATATTAGGGCAAACCCTGATTTTTAAATTTTTTTTATTTTTTATTTTTCTGTTGAAAGAATGTAACAAAGGACCCAAGATCTCTTTCCATTTACAATATCTTTATCCTTTAATGCATAGGCAAAGCGAGAGAAGGAATTATTTAGTCTTACTAGTAAACCTACCCTTGCCAATTTATATCTCATTTGAATATTATTTATGCCAACATTGCTCTCTTCCGGCTTAGATTGAAACCACTTGATGCCTTTTCTCTATCAGAGGAATAAAAACATAGTAATGGAGCCATGTCCGTTAACTCCTCATTCACGTGGGCACTGTTCTGTGGCTTATTTTTTGGAAGCTGTTTAGAATCTCATTTTGCAAAACTCTGGGCATGGTGGGGTGAGTGTCCTGGATAATTCTGTTTCCCTGAGCTCTAACTGAAAACCAGTGGCCCGCCCCGCGGAGCTGTGAAGCATTTGCCTCACCTTGCTTGTGTCCGTGTGGAACTCTTCTGCAACAGTATTTTTCTGAGATCACCAGAAATGGCATTTCTCCTCTTTGTTTTTCATCTAAAAATTACAGTTTTGTGACTCTGATGCAAATCTTAGCATCTGTTCCCTTGCCTTTGGATTATCCAGATTGCACCCTACTTCCTTTTTGAAACATGAAAATGTTAGGGAAAGCCAAAGATTAAATCTGTTGTCTGGCAGAGCAGGTGCAAAAACAAACGCAATTTCTCGTAATCTGTTCTTAAGGCTTATTTGCTACGAATGTGGAAGAGGGGATTATGACGCATGCATCTTAGGACTTGGTTTTCCTGGCGGTTGCTCCTGATGGGCAGGGTGTTCTAGTGAATATCCTGCTGTAGGACAAAATTTTAATAGGATTTAATTAGGAGCACACCTCAAACATTTATCATTCTTCTATCCTTGTAGGCCTTAGATACTACTTGGTTTATACTGGCAATCAAATATGTTTAAAGGCATACCTTTACATGTTTAGAACAGTACTTCTTAAATTGGAGCCCATCAGAATCACCTGGAAGGCTCATTTGAAAAAACAGATTCACGGGTTCCGTCGCAGAGACTCAGATTTGGTAGGACTGGCGGGGTGGGGGGTGGCGGGGGGGCTAAGAATTAGTATTTCTAACAAGCTCCCAGGTGAAAGTGGCGCCATTGTTGCCATTTGCAGACCACACACTGTGTTCGTGGAAAAAGCACACGAGAAAGCCTGGGTTCCCTCTCCTCCTTTCCCCAGCTCGGCCTCTTCTCCTGTAGCTGAATCTCTTCTTCCTCTTAACTTTTTAACTCATATGGATTTGCCCCATCATCTCCATGAGTCCAGAATATTTACCCACTGAGAATATCATGAAGTCAAAATACTTAATTTTAGTAAGGAAGAGAAATATAGCGGCCAACTTTGCTCATAACCTCAGTGGAGTATAAGAAGGACCTTGTATCCCGTATCCATCTTCTCCCATGCTGTTACTTACAGGGAAGGAATGTGCCTCTAAAGAATTTTTAAAACAATGCGTTCCCACCAGATGGGTGGTGCTTGTCATTTCCTGGAATAGCGAGCTCCAGAGTTGCATGACGGCATCGTTTCCTAAACCAGGTGTCGCATGCCTTCACTTGCCTGGCTTTCCGTGGTTCACCTCGCGATTTCTCTGCATACCCCATCACTTTTGTTCTTTATGGTCTCAAGGCCTGTTATTAATATAGCAGTTTCTGCTCTAGCACATGCATGGATGTAGCTGTTGTGAGCCATAATTTCTTAGACGACAGCAGAAGCATGCTTCATTGGGATAAACTGACAAAAAAGATATTGGTTCCTTTTGAGTCAACACACTCAACTCGGTGGGGAGGTGGGAGGACCAGAACAGGCTAGGCTGCGAGTGCTTTAGGAAATTACATCAAATATTCTGTTGACCAAAGGCATTCATTCTGTATAACCCACTTTTCAGATTACGATTTCAAAATAAATGAGGAAGGGAAATCCATATGGACTTTTAACAGTTGTTTCTTAAATACACTTTCAATAACGTTTTTCCAAAGTCTGTGCATATATTTGGGTAAAGAGTTGTTGCCAAGGTCCTACCTACTGACCAGGTTTTCCTCACATCTGCTTATCTGCCATTATTCCATTGAAGTTTGCTTTATTTGCTTATTTGATGAATGACCAGAGTTGCAGTGTTCGGTCCTCTAATCCATAGTGAACAGTAGAGAAAGTTAATAGACCCACTGCCTCCAGGTATACACAGACAGACAGATACACACACATACATACAGGATTATAGCTGAGTCGGTTAGTAACCTGAACTTGTTTCACCTTTGCTGTGAAGTTAGAATGACAGATGGCAGGACCTCAGCGTGGCTCCCAATGCCTCATTAGTACCATGAGGATCTGAGTGCTGATTAAAAAAGCATGACATCACCGTCCTTCCAAGTGCCTCGATCACTCATGCATGTCTGCCCAGAGAATCTCCTTGGAGCAAACTGATTTTAGATTTCATAGACTTTCTGAACTACTGATTTTTAAAACAGATTTTCAGATTGTTTATAGGTAGCTTGAAAATATGTTTATGCTGATTAATTTTCAACATTATTACAATTGGTTCATTTTTGATAGTTATTCAAGACAACAAATTTATAGAGTGCCCAAGAAATCTTTTGTTGATGTAGAAAGATATAATGGACATGGAATGATATTTACATCTGTTAGGGGATTTTATTATTGTTTTGGTTTTGGCATTTAAAGTAATATTTGAACTATTTTGGGATTTTTGATTTTTGCTTTCATTTTGCCTTTTCTTTTAAGAGATTTTCTTACCTCACTTTTTTATAGACATTTATACCAAATGTCTTACCTGTGGTATGGCAACAGTTGACATGCCAGCGATATCACATAGCCTTCGATTTTTGAGGGAAAACAAAGTGCGTTCTATATTCCCCCTCTCTCGCGCAGAGAGGGGAAGAAACCGAGTACTTCCAAATTTGGAGTGTCTTACAGTGCATTTTAGGGAGAAGGACAGGAAGACAGTGAAATCCTATCTTTGTAGCTATAAATGTGGTATTATAGACATAACTTTCTTTAGAGATTACAAACGTGAGTAGTGTGTAACATCATAAGTCAAAAAATGTCAACCTAAATGGAGTTATTTTCCCATCATAGCACCAACGGGATCCTCGCCTGAATGAAATTTTATTCCCATTCTATGATGCTAAAAGGGCAATGCAGATCATCGAGATGTATGAGCCTGATGAAGACTTGAAGACAAAAGGTAATAAAAGCAGAAAAAAATTCTTTATTAAAAAAAGCAAGAATGTATGCAACTTTTAAAGTCCTCAGATTTTTAGTTAAAAGTATCTTTAAATGCCTTGGAACTCCCTAGAGCCAAGGATTGGTAACTGACTCTTTTTTTTTTTTTCTCAAAGTTGGTATGAATTTTACCTTGTATCAAAATTTCTCCATGATGCCTGAATTAAGAGGTTAAATTATTATATTACTAATCACATTATAGTGATACTCCCCCAAGTACTTTCTCATATTATATAATGCTTGTATTGCATAATGCTTAACATGTAAAAATGCCAAGTACGATCTCTGTTTGCAATCTTTGAAACATATTCCATTTCCTATAAAAATGTATACCTTCTTTTTCTCCCTTTTGTTTTGCCAAGCCTAATACATTTCATACTTTATTTGATGAGCCTTCTCACCCATCATATGACCTCTGGTATGGAAGATAAATGCCATTGATATGAAATTAAATAGGAATCAATTTAGCAAGTTGGTGGAGTTTTTGAACCTTTGCACCTGTCAATAAAACTTTGGAAACAGTGTGAGGTCCATGCCAATATCTGACAAAGGAAAGGCTTGGAGAGAAAATTTAAGATCAGTCCCATAGCAGTGGGAAACTCCTGCAAATGATGGGAAGGATGATGCTAATGTCACTGGACAGGGAATGCCTTGAGATACTTGAGCAGGTGCCGCTGGCCTTGTCTCAGTGGAGAGAGAATGGAGATCGGTGCTCAAGCATTCTCTGTCCCACATGCCCATGAGTGTCATAGCTGCAGTTTCCTCCTCTCGAGAATAGAGGCTCTTTTTATTTTGTATCTCAGCAAATGTGGTTGAAAGATTTTTCCATTCTCTGGACCCACATAGAACCTGTTTATACACATTCCTGGTTCACAGAGTTTTCCCTTGTTTATAGTCCTATTTTTACACTCTCTGCTAGGGCCTCAAATGCCTATTTTCAGCAAGACTGCTTCATTACTTACCTCTCTTATCAATATTCTGAGTATCGTGATTTACTCTACATTTCAGGTGATTAAACTGAAAGAGAGAGAGGCTCAATAGAAAATCGAGCATTTTGCAATATTTGATTTCTGTTTGCTACCCTGTCACGGTGTGACCTTGAACAAGGAACTATATTTGTAGACCTCAGCTTCCCTTCTTGTAAGATGGTGGGGTTCATGCAGTCATTCAAGTAGTTTTTCTCTCTCTACCTTCATTTCTTAAAGTTTGTAAAGGGGTGTACCCAAGTACTGTGCTGGATGCTGAGGATTCAAAACTGAATTAAGGCACTGGTTGGGTGTCTCAGTTGGTTAGAGCATCGTCCCCATACACCAAGTTTGTAGGTTCAATTCCTGGTCAGAGCATATGGAAGAATCAGCCAATGAATGCATCAATAATTGGAATAACAAATCAATGTCTCTCTCTCTCCCTGTCTTTCTCTCAAATCAATAAATAAAAAATGTAGAATAATACTGAATAAGGCAGTTGTGATCAATTGAAGAAGAAAGATTAGCAGTTCCTTGGCAGCGCGATAGATGGTATATCGTTGATTATTTCTGAAGCTCTTCCAGGACCTAAGCGCCTGTGAGATTATCATTAACACACCTAAAAAGCACAGTTTAACCATTTCACTGATGGTGGATATTTTAAAGTCTGTCATTATCAAGTATGGGTGAGAATGTGGTACAAAATGCATTTGTATAAATTTCCGGTGGGGGCATAAATCGGTACGAACAACCATCTTGATGAATATTTTGGCAATAGTTAGTACAGCGGAATATATACCTCTCCTGCAACTCGGCCTTTCCATTTCCATGTACAATATGTACCCTAGAGAATTTCTCTGGTGTTTATCACTCTGATGTCAGAGCAACCCAAGTTCGGTCCTCTGGTCCCCGCTCCATTTGCACTCACTCCTTAGAAGAGCTCATCCAGACCAATGGCTTGAAGCTTCTTCTACACACACGTGACTTTCTAATTAAACTCTCCACTCCTAGCCTCTACAGACATGTATGTAGTGAAGCTCTCTATTTAAATGTTGAATGGGCACTTCAAACGTATATATACATCATGTTTTGGTTGTTCTCACCCACAGACCTGTTCCTTTCCCAGTTTAGAAATTTGTACCATTATTTACCCAACTCTCCAAGCCAGAACTCCTAGAATCATCCTTAATTTGTTTTCTTCCTCCATATCACCTCTGATTCATCAGCAAAATCTGCAACATTTGCACACAAAATAAATTCTAAACAAATCATTTCTCATCATCTGCACTTTTACCAGACTTACTGAGCCTACGTCATCCCTCCCTAGACAGTGCCAGCTGACTTCTCACGAATCCTCTCCCTTCTCCTCCAGTGCTCTACAATGTCTGCTCCATGCAGTGGCCAGAGTAAACCTTTCAAAAGCAAATCTGATGTTATTTCACCCTTCAAAACCCTCCAAAGGCTTTCCAGCACACTTAAAATAAAATCCAAAGTACTAAGAGAGGACTAGAGTCCAAGCGACATAGCCTTTGGCTGCCTCTCCGACATCATTTCCATCAACTTTTCCCTTTGTCATACACTCCTGCAGAAGTCTTTGCACTTGCTGATTTTTCTGCCTGGGATGGGGTTCCTTCAGGTATGCATGTAACTTTCTCCCCATGTATAAATGTGATCTCCTCAAAACAGGGATTTTTGGGTTTGTTTTTTTTTTGGCCATATATCTAACACACCATCTTGATCATTCTTGATCACTTTCATTCCCTGCTTTCAATATCCTTCTAGCACTTTCTTGACATTATTTTATATTTATTTGTAGCCGGGGCTTGTCCTTTTCTTCTATCACTGAGTCTATCCTAGTGCCTCGAAAACTACTTGCTCTTAGAATAAATCTGTTTCCAAGAGACATAGGCACACATTTTTATTGCAGTATTTTTAATTATAATTAGAAATGACCTAAATATTCATCAACAGAATAATGAACAATAAATTGTGTTATATTTATGTATGGACTACTATATATTCTATTATATGTACTATTTATTATTCAGTGAAAAATAAATGAATAAGAGCTATTTATATTAACTGAACAAGTCCCGAGAAAATAGACAGTGAAACTAGCAAGATGCAAATGCAAAGAGCAGGGTTATCTTTTATATAAATTTTTAAATATTTAAAGCTACTTAATGGTTGGATAAATGCATATTTAGTTAAGTTGCAAAACCATTTGGGAAATACTAAACACAAAAACTAGGGTGGCAGTTGTCTGCGTCGGAGTGAAAAGATAGACTCGAATGGAATTGAGGCCGGGACACACGGGGCACCACAAAGGCATCCCTACTCACGTATTCCTTTAACAAATGTCAAGCAAATGCGGTCAGAGGTTAAGATCTGACAAAGCTGTGGCGTATGTCCATGGCCACTTATTATGCTATCATCTGTACTTTCCTGTAAGCTTGAAATCAGCTATAATTTGTGAATGCTTAAATAAAAACGAAAAGGCTGAACCTGTCAGTGGTTGTTAGGATAGAAGACGGAGAAACACTGCATGCCTTTCCTGCAGTTACCATGCGTCCTGTCCCCATGTCGGAAAGGTGGCACTGAAAGGAACAGTGGTTCTTGATGCCACATTCCTCTGATAATTGCAAACTCTTCTCACCAACCTTATACCCTGACTTTTAGATAAAATGGGAAAATTGAATTGTTTAAATCTAGAGAGTCCACTAACCCCTTTTCCAGTCTGGTGAGAACAATAATGCCTTATAGTTGAATGCATTCCTTTAAGAAAAAAAACTGATTTTAGAGAGAGAGGGAAGGAGAGAAAGAGAGAAACATCAATTTGTTGTTCCACTGATTGATGCACTCACTGATTGAATCTTGTGTGTGCCCTGACCGGGGATCAAACCTGCAACCTCGTCGTATTGGGCGATGTTCTGACCAAGTGAGCAACCCGGTCAAGGCGATTTTGGTTTTTTAAGAGTGCCTCTTATACGTAGTGTCATTTGCCATTCCTGACAGTCCTGGGAAACGGGTATTGCCAGTACTTCCCCCCATTTGAAAGAAGAGGAAGCTGAGACCCAGGAGCATAAGCAGCAAGTGGCTGAGGCAGAACTAGACCAAGGTCCCCTTGACCCCTCTGGTCACCACAGCCCCTGGCGCTGTGCATCTGAACTCAAGGAACTGTGTGCTCCGCCCTCATGGTCATGCAAGCAGAATGCTGCCTCTTTTAGGTTACTTATAATGTGCAACTATATTATTTATTCAAGTTCTGAATAATGAAGGTTCTTTGGAAAGAATCTGTGAAGTGTTTCATCCTCCTGTTTAAGCAGCTTCAACTTCCATAAATAAGAAATAAGCTATGTATTTAACAAAGCCACAAGTCTACTAAGCTATTCTTCCTTCCCCCAGGCCTTATATCAAGTGATGGATTTTGCAGATACCTGATGTCAGATGAAAATGCACCCGTCTTCCTAGATCGTTTAGAACTTTACCAGGAGATGGACCACCCTCTGGCTCACTACTTCATCAGTTCTTCCCACAACACCTATCTCACTGGCCGGCAGTTTGGCGGGAAATCTTCAGTAGAAATGTACAGACAGGTTCTCCTGGCTGGGTGCAGGTCGGAAACTCAAGACGGCTGCTACATATATGGCGTCCTTTTACTTTTCTCTAAAATAACACAGTAGTGCTCAAAGTGAAATGAACATTGGTTGGTCTTTCTTTTAAATGGATTATGGTGGTCGTTTAACCTTGAGAAAGGAACAGCCGTATCTGTTCCACAAAGGCCTAGAGTCTTCCTGTGTGTCAAAAGATATTGTCTACTGTAAATTTAAAATACCCTCTAAAAATTGCAAAAAAAGAATGCCTAATAGAAAGTCATGCTATTTCCTGTTGGTCACAGGCACTTGCAAATTTACCTTTAATGTTAAAAGTTCTTAAATTTTATTCTGTGAGAGTATAAATTATTGAAAATTGTTTTTCTTTGACAGAAACTGGCAAGCACTTGAGGTTTAAAATATGACAGAAATGCTGAAAATGAAAAATAAGAAGTGTATTTACAATATGATTTTTTTCTTGGTTATCAGTAACCTATATCTTATTTTCTTAACTTGCTATCTTTTTGAGTATGGACATATTTTAAAAGAAATTAACTACATCAGTATTTCTGTCTCTGAATACTTGAGTATGAATTGCTGAAATAATAAGAACAGTTTCTTTTATGACAGAGGTATATCATCCCAACTAAGAAAATTTTTAAGTTATTCTTTAACATCATAAAACATAGTCCATATTCAAATGTCCCCAATTCTCCCAATTTTCTTTTATAGTAGCTTTGTCACAACTAGAATTTCATCCAGAAACACACTGGTTCTTGAATCTTTGAAGTGTCTTTTAATCTCTTGAGGGTCCCTTTTCGATAACACCAAACTGATAGGGGAGAATAATGTGATTTTAACCTGGATACTCTGTGAAATAATGTCACTTAATTCATTCCATTTTCTACTTCTATAAGAAAACTACCTATTTTGGTGTCTTTTCTTTTAATTTCTACGCACACTATTTTATTGGAAGGGTCCAATATTGTAGTTTCACTACGTTCCTAGGTGTGTCGAACTTGACTGTTGGGATGGAAAAGGTGAAGACCAAGAACCAATAATAACTCATGGGAAAGCAATGTGTACAGATATCCTTTTTAAGGTAAGCTTTACAATTACATAGCCGTAGCCTTTCCTGTTTCTTATGGAAATAGGTGGCACGGAGAAAACACATTATTTGTTTTCTCAAGCATTTTACCTTCATTTTCCTTTCTTTGAGTTTTGAGGAGAAACAAGGAAAATGTTTTCTCTGCTCAGCGTCCCACTTATGCCACTTTCCTGCTTTCAGATGCTGGCGGTGCTATAAAGCGAGGCTTCCCTGGCAGAGACCTCGTGGCTCCACTGTCTTTAAGTAGTCTTTCATTTTATCTATTCTTTCTTTTTTGTTTTTTCTTTGCTTACTTATTTTGCAGTATTCCAGTATTCCTGAAGGACTTCAAAGTGGCATAAAAAGATAAATAGAATACAGAAAGCAAAATAGTGGGTTGGCCAAAGAGTTCGTTTAGTTTTTTCCATACTATGGCTCTAGTAGTGCTTAGTTGCCTTTAACTTCATTTGGAACAATTTTGTTAGATTTGTTGTGACAGTGGTCATATCAACGTGCATTTAAAAAAAAAACACATCAAAATTGGTGAAGTTTTGTGCAGTCATTTTAATACTGAAGATGAAAGAAACTACACAACATTTTCTACCTGTTAGGCTTTATTATTTCAGGAAAGGTGGAAACACAGCTGAAATGCAAAAAAATAAAAGATGTGTGCAGTGTATGGAGAAGATGCTGTGACTGAGCAAACATGTCAAAAAGTGGTTTGCTAAGTTCTTTGGTACCATTGACATTTTGACCAAATAATGCTTTGCTGTGGGGCTGTCTCATGCATTGGAAGATGTTTAGCAGCACCCGTGGCTCTACCCATTAGAAGCCAATAGCGGGAGATAGCCGACATACTCAAGATATCCAAGTCAATAAAATTATTGGTTAAAATGAAAAACGTGTCTTTTATTTTAGGGGAAAAAACGAAACAGACTTCTTGGCCAGCCCAACAGATTACTAATAGTGCCTGAAAGGGTAAGAAAGTAAGACAGCGAGATCAGTATATGAGTTCTTTTTAAATTCTATAAACTGTCAAACCATATCACAAATTGGGCTCCAAACTTTCTAGACTTCAGTGCAAGGAGAAAAACATGAGGATTCACAGGATTTGTAAAATGCTGACAGAGCAGTTGGTCCAAAGAAGCACAGTTATTCCCAATACTGACACCAAAGGGAGGATTTTTCCTCGAGGACCCCGACAAAGGGAAACGTACAGTTTTACAAACAGGCATCTCAGTAAAGGCTGTTTGGTGAGCCCTATGTCTAGTGTGAGGGTGGGTTTCTTAGAACGTTCCTCAATACGTTACAATGATATCCTGCCAAAAGACAAGTCAAAAATGAAATTCTGTGGTGAACCAGTTGGTCAGATACATGGGTCTCTGTCAGTCTGGCATAATTTGAAGTAGTCATTGCAACGTCTAGAGCAGTGGTTCTCAATTCCACCTACATGGGCAACTCCCCAGAGGCATTCTCGACCCATATCACTCCATACATATCCTTTCTCTTAGCCAAGATGTTGGTAAGTTTTGAGCAGTGATGAATTCAACATTTTGCTCCCTGAGAAGTACCAAAAGCATATTCAAGTGGGAAGCCGTGGCTCTGCACCGCCAGCCGAACTGACAGGAGGGCTTGGTGTCCTCTTTAGGAATTAGGGAGCCTAGCAAGGAGCTTGGCTGGAAAGAAGATCCTTCCCCACCAGCCTGGAGGTGAACGAAAGAGAACCCTTAGGCAGAGCCGAGACTTTCCTCAAGGTGTAATTCTTTGGTCAGCTCAACTAGACAGTCAAGGTCACAGACATTCTCCTGGGAAGAATCTTTAAGCGAGAGTAACTAAAGGACCACCAGACCATAAAAATCCTCAATAAAATACTCCAAGATTATTTAACCGAGGGCATTTTCATTTCAAAGGGACTTCCCTAGATAACTGCTAGGAAACATTTTCCCAGTTAACTGAATGATGGGACTTGCTCTGTGGTTAACAAGGTTGAGGGTTTTTTACCCAAATACGACGCTCTGGTTGTAGGCGCGTTGGTTTTGTAGCCATCATTGTTTTAGCTTTTTCTAAAGCTAAGCAGAGAGTGAGGCCAACTGTCCGTCATGAGAGATCGTGGCTGGGACATGTTCAGCTCATTCAAAAGTAGTTTCCAGTGACTAAGCTCTCAGTTCAGACAGGGGCGTCCAGAGCACCTCCCTATTTTACCTCACATGCTCGGTAACCAGGGAGAACCTTTTCCCCGGCCACCCCGCTGACTTCGCCCGGCTAATACAAAACTAGGGATATTGCAAATGTCACATCAGTTCACAGGAGTCTTCATCAAGGTAATGAAGTGTAGCCAAAGACTGATGCCCAGAGGCAGAGAAAAGTCAGTAAAGGCTTCCCGCAGTCCATGGGTTATTACCGCGTTTCTCCTCAAGGCTGCAGGAGCAGAACAGCGGACTGTTGGGAACGTCACTGTGCCGGAAGCTCACCTGCTCAGCCAGAAGGTGAAGTCTGAACCTGTCTAGGCAGATTTTTGAGCAAGGAACTAGCCTGACATGTAGGTGAACTGTCTTGTCAGTTAGTAGCACCATAATTTTGGAGAAGTAAAAGATAGCTGTGAAAAAAATTATCATTAACCATTAACTGTGTCCAGGTCTGTGTGCAGAGAATTTAGGCTGGACAGGTATCAAGGTAAATAGGTTCTCCAGATCTGAATCTCCAGAATTGACTTTCCAAAAAACTTAAATTAGTAGTCTCTGGTTTCAGCAACTTTTTAAAAAACAATTTTATGCTCTTCTCTCTCTTTAATACTCTTTTTATCTTTAAAGGATGTTATTCAAGCCATCAAGGAGACTGCATTTGTCACATCTGAATATCCTGTAATTCTCTCCTTTGAAAATCATTGCAGGTATAAAAATTCATCCTACTCCAAGTCTCCTAAGGGTTATTTCCTAATCCTCATTCTCCACACCTGCTCTATACCTTTTTAAATAACCAAATAGTGTGTTTGGTCTTATGCAACACATAGTCAGTCTTATGCAAAAACAAAAAACAAAAAAACCCAAACAAACAAAAAACACCAATCCACTACTTCTCCCCACTTCCAAAAACAAAAAAACAAAAAAAAATCACCTAAGTCATCTTAATGTGTTTTAGAGATACTTTCTCTAAACAGAAGGGCAGATTTCAGGACACCTTGCCCAAAGTTACGTTGGAGTTGGAAGACTTGGCAGTGTATTTGAAATCGGACTTCATGGACTTGAAAGACATTTTTTATTGTTTTCCAGCTCTTAGTGTGGGGGCAGAATCTACTTTTTTAAAAGACACTGGTTAAAGTTTGTGGTATGAAACAATACATCTTATGTTAACATCAAGAGGACAGTCATGCATTTTGTAGAGTGGAGTTATTTTTTATCACCTAGAAATGAGTGTTTCTTCTTAGATGGTTAATGGATGTTTGAATTTACAAATGCCAGTTCTTTCTCTCCAGCAAATATCAACAGTACAAGATGTCCAAATATTGTGAAGATCTATTTGGGGACCTCCTGTTGAAACAAGCACTTGAATCACATCCAGTATGTATTTTTAGCCAACCGTATTGCTAACATGAATGGGTTTGTTTTGAAATTCATTTCTAAGGGGTCAAGTAGTTCCAGAGGACTAATGCTAAAGATCTTCATATTTACTTAAATTTGTTGGTACAGAAAGCTTTCATCATTCTTCCAAGGGATGTAGAGAGAGAGACATAACATACAAATTTGGTTCAGTTTCTTTCAGAAGATCTTGGGGTCTTTCGGTTTCTAGTATCTGTGTCCTAAAATTTCATAAAGTGCCCACTGGCCAAGAATCTAGAATCAGCAGGCATTGTCACCTTTAGTTACATGTGCACCCATGGGGCCTCTTGCTACAGGAAGTTCACAAATCGAAGCCATAGGAGCCTGAAGTTCAAGTTCCTCACTCCAAAATAAACACCTAGGCAATGTTATGTGTACATTTTCTTGAGTTTCATTTTTATGCTCACTACTTCTGTCATCGAGCAAAGAATTGTTAACCTGTGGACCATCAATAGGTTTTGTAGGGTCTGTGAACTCCTTTTAATTGCATACAATTTTTTTACACAAACATTCCATAGAGTTCATGATATTTTTACAAAGATCCATAATGCCAAGTGGTTAAGATCCACTGTCACAAATCTCATCAATAGCAAGACAGCTAACAGAATTAAAGTATAAAACAATGTACAGTAATAAAATTTTGCCCCACTATCGGCAAACAGCTGATGGGCCCAAATATGGCAGCAGGAGGTGGCAGTAGAATTTTACACTGACTGACGTGAAGGAAGGTGTTTCGTGTTACCTGTGAACACACGGAGTGACTGAACAACGAGCTTTTTAAAAAGTAATCTATGGGAGCAAAAAAAAGGGGGGGGATGTTTGCATCCTTTGCACCCACCCCCAATTCTCTGAAGCTTACTGAAGCCGTAACTGCAGGCACCCCGTCATGTCCCTTGTTTCTCCGTGAACTGGCCTGACTTTCAGCTGACTGCCAGCACTCGCAGTTTTCTCCCCTCTTCCCTGCATCCCGCTGTGCCCGTGGGTGAAAGACAGGCCGGAAGTGCCAGAGAACTAACACCCCCACCACATGCCCCCTCACTCTTCGGGAGGGATAACTCTGAGCACGTTTCTCGCCACCCCCAAGGGTTCCCCAGCAGGACCCTTCTCCACTCGCCCAGAGTAATAACTTCTCTGATAACATACCCTTCGTTGGCCGCCTGTCTTATTGTTGCCATTTTCCTACCCCTCTTGGAGTTTCCTGGAGGAACCTCCCAAATAAGCTACCTGTTTTCATCCTTGTCTCAACTGATTTAAAGTGAACCCACTAAGAAACATCCCTGATATTTTATGTCATTTTGTTTCACCTAGGCCCTCTCTTTTATTTTACTTTTCTATTGGGCTAAGGTGCTAGCTTTTGTGGAAAGACCACCGTGTTCTTTGTGAAGCAATATGCACATACGGGAAAGGTGTTATGAGAAACATAGGTATGGTAAATGGGAACGAGACCTGCTCCCTGAACTGAAGGGCTATCAGTCGTGGGATGCAGGGGCGGGGGGCTGGGGGAGGTGGGTACACAGGATACAAATGTAAAAACATAACTAAAAAAGGTGTCCTATAATGTGTTGAATATTTATTGGGGATATCCAGGTTCAAGAGAGATTGCTGGGGAGTAGCCCAGTTTACAACAGACTTCCCAAAGGAAGCAGAATTTCAGCAAAGTGTTTCATTTGAGACAACACAGGCATAGGAATGCATCACGCCTTGCATGTTATAAGTAGTATGAAAATTAGTTTTGTAAATGAATGGATACCTGGAAGGGTGGATGGGTTAGAGTGGATGGGTGTGTGGGTTGGTGGGTAGGAAGATATATAGACGGATAGACGAGGGGATGGGGAATGGCTAGTTATGGCACAGTTCTATGGGTTAGAGGTAATGGAAGAAAAGGACACTTCCTTTGCAGACATAAATTTAAGCAAATGAAACCATAATAGTGGGCAGATTTCAGTAATTAAGACCACTCCCTTCTTGTTTCCCTTATTGAACCCACAAAACCACAGTGCCAAGTGTCGAGGTTGGAGAAGACTGAGCAGACAGGCTTACTGTGCAGTCCAGCACTTGGTGGGGTGGAGACAGGGGGTTTGGGGAAACTCCTGTGGTTGGGAAAGCCAGTTCTGACCTGAGCTGGCACAGTAATTCTTCGTACTTTACCAGATATAAAAAAAGGGGCAAAGCCAGAGGCTGGACAGGAACTCCTCCCCTGACACCACCCCAGGTCGGACGCAGCTCCACTGGAAAAGGTGGAACAGCTCTGCATGCTAGAGGCTGTGTGGATGTCAAGTTTGCCATAATGGTCTGAGGCAAAACTGGATATACTGGACTAATTGGGTTGGAGAAGGAAATCGTAAAACTGCTGACTGCCATCTAGTGGATGTGGGTGGTATAACTCCATGCTCTTCCTGGACTGGGAATAAGAATGGAGAACCACAACCGGTCATTAATTCAGCCTTTTATGTTTCTCTCTAGCTCGAACCAGGCAGGCCCTTGCCATCTCCCAATGACCTCAAAAGAAAAATACTCATCAAAAATAAACGACTGAAACCTGAGGTTGAACAAAGTAAGTCAAATAGATCTGTGATGGAAGCATACATATACTGTGTGTTTCAACAATTCAGCTAAATAGAATGCAGCGTATTTTAACACTGCTGATTTGGGGGAGAAAGAGGTGTAGTGGTGATGTTCCAAACGCTTTTCAGCACAAAGTTGCCACATTTCCTTTTAAGTTTCGTTTCCACAGAAGTTTGTTTCTGCAGTGGGAAAAGTATATTCATGTAACGTAATTAGGAGGGGTCCCAAGGAGAAATAAGGAGAAAGTGGAAGTGGCATTTTAGAATTCATCAAAATATAAGGAACTAGCATTTTATCATTTTATATACCCTGAACTCCTCTTGAAAAGTTTCCCTTGCAGCTCGCTCATGTGGTGTGTACACATCTGGGGATCCTAGGTAAACGCAAGTGTGTGTGTGTGTATACAGAGAGTGAAAGAGAAATTACCGATATTTTGTCTAGATATTTCCGCCTGTGTTTTCCTACAACATTTTCTTTGAAAATATTTTCTTTCAGCAAATACCTTAGTTTACTAAATTAATAGTATAAATTAATACTGTATGACTACATTGTGTTTTTTCCCAAGGCATTCCAAATTTAAAGTTTTAATAATATTAATTATAGTTTACTTTTCCAATGATGCTATTGGAAGATGAAGCAACAGTAAAGTGTAACAAACTAACAGAATAGCACCAAATTATATTACACATAGATACGTATACTATAGACACATACACACATGCATGTTTACACACATACAGATATTTTAACACAACTGGGATCATATTAAATGTGCTAATTTTTAAAATTATTATTAATTCAACCAATTAAATGTATTTACATTCAGTAGGATGTAAATCTACGTACTAGATTTAAGTCTAATGTGTGAAACACAGTACAGAATTTATTATGGAATGAGGGATAATTAATGAGTCCCAAGGTGATGGATTTTCATTACTATGAAAACAACAATGATAATAAACATGTCTAAGTGTTCATTTGTACATTTGTGTACAAAAAACACTTCTCCTTGGAATCAGCTGGTATAATTAGAGTCGGTAGGTCAAAGCACATACACATTTTATACTGTGATATATCTTATTATACTGTCTGTCAGAAAAGTTGTACCAGTTTACACTCTCACTATAATATATGAGACAGGCTGTTCCCAGCATTCTTAATGCTGGCTGTTGTCCATTTTTATAGAACATGTGCCCAATAATAGAAGAATGATACTTTAATTTTTTATTCAGATGTCTTTGATAATTAGTTCCTTTATCACAATTTATAATTTGCCTATTTTCCATTTGAAAATGGTTTTATTTGTCTTTATCTTAGTGACTTATAGGGATTTATAATATATTAGGATAATAACCCTGGTTATAGCAGTTACAAATACACTTTTTCCTGAAGTTTTGTCAGCCTTCAGTGAGCCTGTTTCTTTTCCTTTACCTGAATTGTCCTCCAATTATAGGCTTTTGTTATCAAGACTTATAATAGGGAATTAAAGAAGAAGCCACATCAAGACTGGTAGGAGGAATGGAGACACCCAGCAGGCTGGTCCCACACCCACATGTGGCAGATAAAAATCCAGAGGGATATCTCAGCTGTGGAGGTCCCCCCTGGGGAGTGGGGGTTCCCAGCCTTACACCAGGCCCCCCGGTCCAGGGTTCCAGTGCTAGAAAGAGAAGTCCTCATAACTTCTGGCTGTAAAAACCAGTGGGGATTGAGGCTAAAAGAAACAGAGGGCTTCTGGGGTCTCAGGCATTTCCTCTTAAAGGGCCCATGCATAGACTTACTCAAACTCACTTCCTCTGAGCTCCAGCACTGGGGAGGCAGCTTGAAAGGCACCCAGTGACGTGGGGAAGAACTGAATTATCTGTCATCAGGGCAAGTGCTGCTGCGGGAGAGCACTTTTCTCCCAGATAGAAGTGCTGGCAGAGGCCACTATTCCCTTGGTGAGCCCTGCTCCCACAGAGCCAGCAGGAGGCCATATCTGAGTCTCCATCACCTTGCTTACATTGTTCCACCCTAGCGGTTCTCAGAGGCTCCCCCTACCAAACTTGCAGGCCCACCCAAGCAGTTTCCAGTGACTTTTCCATGTGATAGCCTCTCCTAGTTAATGCTTTAGACTTTCCTAAAATCTCTCAAACAAGAACCATCTGGCCCCAGCAAGCCCCACACCTCTCTCTAAGTGGCCTCATGCCTGGCACTAGCAGCACCAGCCTTGGTTCACTGCTTGGCTTCGCCTGGGAAACTCTAAGCTCAGCACGAGTAGCAGCCATCTGCAGAATGCTTTGTAGCTCATGCTGGGTGGCCTCAGGCCGAACACAGATGGCAACTGACCTTGGCCTGCACCTCCCCGGGGGCGCAAGAGCCAGCACACTGAGGGGACAGCTTCAGACCATCACCACCCAATCACCCTCCACAAGTAACACACTCAAGGGGTAGACTCAGCAGGCACCGGAGTCCCCCTGAAGTAAGTCCTGCTCTGTGGGGTGGGCACCTGCACAACTGATCTTTTACAGAGGTCAAAGGTCAATGGTTGGTGGTTGCAACTAGTCCTTGCAGCTAATAGCCCTGCAAGTACGTCCCTCCCATTGTGCCACCAGCAATCAAGGCTCAACTACAACAGGAAGGTGTACACAAAACACATGGTAGTGGGGAGTTGCACCCTGAGTGCCCAGCTTGGGTGATCTAAGAGGCTGTGCCACTGGACCCAACAGAACAGTTACTATATTAGGGCACTCTCCCAAACCTGGAGGGCATGGCAGGTCTACCTAATACATAAAAACAAACACAGGGAGGCTGCCAACATGAGGAGACAAAGAAACATGGCCCAGAAACTAAAAGAACAATCCGAAAGATCAATAAATTCAGGAGCTGGTTCTTTGAAAAGGTAAACAAAATTGACAAGCCTTTAACCAGACTCATCAAGAGAAAAAGAGAGAAGATCCAATCAATAAAATCAGAAATGAAAGAGGAGAAACTACATCTGATACCACAGAAATACAAAGGATGGTAAAAAGTTACTACAAACAACGATATGCCAAGAAATTTGAAAACCTGGGTGAAATGGGCAGATTTTTAGAAGCAGATAATTTTGAAAACAGTCAAGAAGAAGGAGAAAGCCTGAATAGACTGATAATGACTAGTGAAATTGAAGCAGAAACAAAAAGACTCCTGGCACACAAAAGCCCTGGACAAGATGGCTTCACAGGCGAATTTTACCAAACATTTAGGGAAGAAGTAATTACTATCTTTCTCTAACTATTCCAAAAAAGAAGAGGGAAGACTCCCAAACTCTTCTTATGAGACCAATATTATCCTCATTCCAAAACCAGGTAAAGACACAACAAAGAAAGAAAACTACAGACCAATATCTCTGATGAACATAGATGCTAAAATCCTCCAAAAAATATTGGCAATCCAGATCCAGCAATATATTAAAAAGGTCATACACATGATCAAGTGGGATTCATCCCCGGGATACAAGTGTGGTATAATATTCTCAAATCAATAAATGTAATATACCACATAAAAAAAATGAAAGATAAAAAACACATGATCATATCAATAGATGCTGAAAAAGCATTTGATAAAGTACAGCATCCATTTATGATAAAAAAAATGTAGCAAACTGGGAATAGAGGGAGTATACCTCAACATAATAAGGCCATATATGAGAAATCTACAGCCAATATCATACTCAATAAGCAAAAACTAAGAGCTTTCCCCTTAAGATAAGGAACAAGACAAGGGTGTCTG
The DNA here is from genome assembly GCA_004026545.1 of Mormoops blainvillei. Taxonomy (NCBI): domain Eukaryota; kingdom Metazoa; phylum Chordata; class Mammalia; order Chiroptera; family Mormoopidae; genus Mormoops; species Mormoops blainvillei. The sequence continues at coordinate 61,172 of PVJD01006283.1, forward strand.
CTTTCACCACTCTTATTCAACATAGTACTAGAAGCTCTGGCCACAGCAATCTGACAAAAAATAAATAAATAAAAGGCATCTAAATTGGAAAGGAGAAAGTCAAACTGTCATTATTTGCAGATGACATGATAGTATACATAGAAAACCCTGCAGTCTCCACCAAAAAACTACTCGACCTTGTAAGTGAATTTGGCAAAACGGTGGGATACAAAGTCAGTATTCAGAAATTGAAGATATTTTTGTACACCAACAATGAAATATCAGAAACAGAAACTAGGAAAAGAAATCCCATTTACTACAGCAACAAGAAAAATAAAGTACCTAGGAATAAACTTTACCAAGGAGGTAAAAGACTTGTACTCAATAAACTACAGAACACTGAAGAAAGAAATTCAGGAAGATACAAATAACTGGAAGCATATAACATGTTCATGGATCGTAAGAATTAAAATCTTTAAAATGCCCATACTACCCAAAGCAATCTATAAATTCAACGCAATCCCTGTTAAAATACCAATGACATATTTCACAGATATAGAACAAATATTTCAAAAATTTATATGGAACCAAAAGTGACCCTGAATAGCCGCAGCAATTCTGAGAAAGAAGAACAAAGTGGGAGGGATCACAATACTGGTACCCAACTGTATTACAAGGCCACTGTGATCAAAACAGTCCGGTACTCTCATAAGAACAGACACATAGATCAATGGAACAGAATAGAGAGCCCAGAAATAAGCCCATGTCTCTATGGTCAATTACTGTTTGACAAAGGGGGCAGGAACATAAAATGGAGTAAAAATATCCTCTTCAACAAATGGTGCTGGGAGAACTGGAATGGTACTTGCAAAAAAAATGAAACCAGACCACCAACTTACACTGTACACCAGAATGAAGTCAAAATACACAGAAGACTTAATCTTAAGCCATGACACCATAAAAGTCCTAGAGGAAAATATAGACAGTAAAATTTCATATATCCCACACAGCAGTATTTTCACTGACATTCTCTAGGGCAAGGGAAATAAAGGAAAAAATAAACAAATGGGACTATATCAAATTTAAAAGCTTCTGCATGGCTAAAGAAAACATCATCAAAATAAAAAGGAACCAACTGTATGGGAAACATATTTGCCAATGATACCTTGGATAAGGGTTTGATCTCCAAAATACATAAAGAACTCATATGACTCAACACCCAGAAGACCAATAATCCAATTAAAAAATGTGCAAAGGACCTGAACAGACACTTCTCCTACAAGGTTATATGGCACATAGGCATATGAAAGGTTGCTCAACATCACTAACCATCAGACAGATGCAAATTAAAACCAGAAGGAGATACCACCTCACATCTGTCCGAATGGCCATCATTAACAAACAGCAATTCAACAAACTAGTGCTGGCGAGGATGTGGCTAAAAGAGAACCCTATTGCACTATTGGTAGGAATGCAGACTGGTGCAGCCACTGTGGAAAACAGTATGGAATTTCCTCAGGAAACTAAAAATGGAACATCCTTTTGATCCAGTGATTTTGAGCTGGAATTATACCCTAAGAATTCTGAAACAACAATTCAAAAGAAACTATGCACCCCAATGTTCATAGCAGAGTTATTTACAGTAGCCAAGTGCTGGAAACAGCCTAAATGCCCATCAATAAATGAGTGGATCAAAAAACTGTGGTACATTTACACAATGGAATACTATACAGCAGAAAGAAAGAAGGAACTCCCACCTTTTGGGACAGCATGAATGGAACTGGAGAGTATTATGCTAAGTGAAATAAGCCAGGTGGTGAAAGACAAATACCATATGATCTCACCTGTAAGTGGAACCTAATGAACAAAACAAACAAATGAGCAAAATAGAACCAGAGGCATGAAAACAAGGAACAGACTGACAGCGACCAGAGGGGATAAGGGAGAGGGGAAAGGGAGGAAAGAAGGGGAAGTGTCTAGTCAAGGAACAGGTATAAATGACCCATGGATGTGGACAACAGGGTGAGGGTCAACTCTGGGAGCAGCGGGTAGGCAGGGCAGGGGACAGTAATGGGATAATTGGGACAACTGTAATAAAACAACAATTAGAAAAAAAAAAGAAAGAAACATGGCCCAAATGAAACAGCAGAACAAAACTCCTGAAAAAGAACTAAACAAAATGAAGACAAGCAATCTACTAGATTCAGGGTTCAAAACACTGGTTATAAGAATGCTCAATGAACCTAGCGAGAACCTCAACAGAACCTAAAAAAATGATTAGTCAGAAATGAAGGATACGCTAACTGAAATGAAGAATAATTTATGGGGAATCAATAGTAGAGTAGGTAAAGCCAAGAATCAAATGAGGGATTTAGAATAGAAGGAAGCAAAAAACACCTAATCAGAACAGCAAAAAGAAGAAAGAATGCTTTAAAATGAGGGTAGTGTAAGGAGCCTCTGGGACAACTTCAACTATACCACCATTCACATCATGGGGGTGCTAGAAGGAGAACAGAGAAAGCAAGAAACTGAAAACCTATTTAAAAAAATAATGATAGAAAACTTTCCTAACTTGTCGAAGGGAATAGACATACAAGTCCAGGAAGTACAGAGAGTCTCAAACAAGATGAACCCAAAGAGGCCCACACCATGACACATCATAATTAAAATGCCAAAGTTTAAAAATGAAGAGAGAATCTTAAAAGCAGCAAGAGAAAAGCAGTTAGTTACCTACAAAGGAGCACCCATAAGTCTGTCAGTTTATTTCTCAAAAGAAACTTTGCAGGCCAAAAGGGATTGGCAAGAAATATTCAAAGTGATGAAAAGCAAGGATCTACAACCAAGATTACTCTGCCCAGCAAAGCTATCATTTTAATGGAAGGGCAGATAAAGAGCTTCCCAGACAAGAAAAAGCTAAAGGAGTTGATTACCATGAAACCAGTATTATATGAACCATTAAAGGGTCTTCTTTAAGAAGAAGAAAAAAAAAGAATAAAAATATGAACAATAAAATGACAAAAGATACATATCCTGCAACAATTGAATCTAAAAAACAAAATAACCCTACTAGTGTGGCTCAGTGGATTGAGTGCCAGCCTGAGAACCAAACGGTCACCAGTTTGATTCCCAATCAGGGCACATGCCTGGGTTGCAGGCCAGGTCCCCAGTTGGGGGCCTGCGAGAGGTAGCTGATTGATGTATCTCTTACACATTGATGTTTCTCCCCCTCTCGTTCTCACTCCCTTTCTCACTCTCTAAAATTAAATAAATAAAATATTTTAAAACTTTTTAAAAAATAGAAAACAAAATAAACAAGCAAAACGGAAACAAACTCATAGAACATTTTGATGGGATGGGTTTGGGGAGATGGGTGAAAAAAGTGGAAGGATTAAGAAGTACAAATTGGTTGTTACAAAATAGTCATGGGGTTGTAAAGTACAGCATAGAGAATATAGTCAATAATAGTCTAATTATGTACAGTGTCAGATGGGTACGAGATTCATTGGGATGATCACTTTGTAAGTTATAAAAATGTATAGTCACTGGGGTATACACCTGAAACTAATACGATAATGTATGTCGACTATAATTGAAAAATAAATATGATTTTAAAATGGGGAAAAAAGTAAAAATATAAATACATAATAAATAAAAATGTTTGACCTTAGAAGTCTTCTGAAGGAGTTAAGGAACCATCTATTGCTGGGAGGAAGGGGCCAGAATTTCATAGAATCTTAGCTGGAGTAGGGGAGAGGATTATCAGCCAAAATTTAGTTAATTTGGGGAATAGCTGGTCAGAAAAGCTCTTTGGAAGAAGAGGGAATTATCGTTGCAGATTGACCTCTACTGTTTGGGCAGTCTAGATTTATCAAAATGGATGGGAGGAACAACTTCAGGCAAAGCAGACATAGTGGGGCCCCATGGAAAATTCTCAGAACTTCCGGTCTCTTACTTAACCTTACCTTACTTAATCTCTCGAAACCTCAGTGTCTTCATCTGTAAAATGAGGATGATAGCGGTTTATAAGGTGGTTCTGACAACTGAATGCACTTAATTGTACATAATTGTTCAAGAAACAATAGCTATTTTTTTAAAAATAAAACTTAAATCCTTCAGAATGACTGAGCTCTCTTCTCAAACCTCTGACCAGAAATTTGGGCATTCATCCATGTTTCAGTAATTCTCCATCATGTGTAGATAAGGTCATCATTGCATATTTCTAAGGGTCAGCCGCCAGGACTGGGTGAGACAGTGGCCTTAGGCACAGCGCCCATAGGAGCCTAGACAATACATTTCCTTTCCTATTTTGTTTCCCTTAGTGTGGATCTTGAAGCCCAGGTTTTATAAACGAGTTAACATGTGTCACCTTCTCCTTCTAGAGCAGCTCGAAGCTTTGAAAAGCATGATGGAAGCCGGGGAGTCTGCTGCTCCAGTTAACATCCTAGAGGATTATAATGAGGAGGAAACAGAAAGTGGTAAGTTGGGCTCTTTTTTAATTTACGTGTCACAAAAATACTTTTTACAATAAAAATACTTTTTACAAAAATACTTTTTACAAAAATTGTCTTTGTGAACCGTTTTATATAATTAATGTTTTCATTCTTAATAGGCAAGTGTGTATTGATGCTCCAGACTTAATCTTCTGGTATTTTTTTGTATTTTTCCAAATAGTATTATTTTCGGTTTTCCTGGGCACGAGATTTTAGTGACTCAGTCATCTCCTTCCTATGGAGTAGTCAGCTGTTCAGCAGAAATTCTCAACCAGAGACTCCTTAAAGCACTTGCTATAGAAGGCATGGGTTGGAGTAGAAAGAACATTTTGCAGCCCCTTCCTATAAACAAGAACGCGAGCTTTAGTCCTGTTAATGATGACAGTAGTAAGACAAGTTAAAAGGAAAGGAACACGAGTGAAGACCTTCAAGTAAATGATTGATTTGTCTACACACAAATTCCAAAATGAATTGGAAACTCAAAGCCAGTAGGAAAATTTTAAGCTTAAATTCATTCAAATAACCAGCTCACTAGGTTTATGTAGGTAGATAATTTTAACAAAGGCAACCTTGTTTAAAATACTTGAATATTTACTACCAGCTCCTGGTTTGCTTTGGCCATATGTAGCCATGACCATAATTTTTCATTTTAAGTGGTTTGAAGCCCCTTTAAAACCCCTTTTGAGAGGTTTGGAATGTTTTTAGGAAGTTATTTGTTGCTTATGTAGCATGAGAATGGATTGACAAAATAATTTGGACTTTGCACTTTGTGTTTGTTAGTTAGACAGGGCCTTGCATTTATACAGTGGCATTGGGCTAAATTAGAAATACTTGTGGGAACTCTCCTCATTTGTTATATAAACATCTGAAATACAAGAGTAGATTTTAGGAAAGTGTGATATTATAGGTAAAAACCTGAAAGCTGAGAGAATTAACTAATCTTATTTACAACTCCTTAATAAAGAATTCTAACTATGGAACAGACTTCTTAACAATGGTTTATGTTGCATATGCAAACTGTGGATTCAAACTCACTGTCAGAGAAAAGCCATAATGACTTACTTTCACATGTTCTACATGGCAGGGGAGGTCTAGAAGGCCAAAGATATCTGATATGATTTAATCAATACCTGCTGTGGTTATCTATTACTGTGTAACATGTCGCCCTGAAATTTAGAGGCTTAAAACAACACTATTATTTTCTCTAGTTCTGCGGATCATCTGGGCTCAGGTAGGTTTCTCATGCAGTTGCCAGCACATGACATCCGGGGCCGGCGTCATCTGAAGGGTCTGTTGGGCCAGTTGTCTAAGACAGCTCACTCATGTGGCTGGCAGTTATCTCCGCTGGGAGCTCAGCGGGGGCCCACAGACCAGGGCACCCCCATGCGGCCTCTCCATGTGGTTTGGGCTTCTCACAGTAGCATGATGGCCAAGTTTTGTTCCCAGAAGCAGAAAGCAGAAGCTGCTAAACTGTTTAAAAGCTATACCTGGAACTGGGATGTGGGCTCTTCCTCTCTCTGTTATTCATCAAATCAGACTCAGTACCCACCCAGGTTCTAGGAGGTGGGTGAGAGCAAGGTCACATTGTGGAGGAGGGAGTGGGAAGGCAGATGTTGTTACAGCTGTCTTTGGAAAACAGTCTGCCACGACGCCTACTATATCAGTTTACATTTTTTGCAAACAGTAAACCCAAACAAGATTTAAGAGTAAAATATTGAAAAGAATATATTCAAAAGTTAGTAAAATACTTCTAAAATTTGAAAAGATGAATCTTAGGTAAAAATGACTTCTTAATTTATGCTTCTTAGATGGTAATCAAAAACGTGAGGGCAATACTAGATACTCTAATCCAGTAAAACAAACTGAACAATAACAGAATAAGTTAGCAAGAAAAATAAAAAAGCAACCACCATTGTTATACTAACTGTAGAGCAAGCAGTTTATATCATTGCCTCACCTGATCTTTATTCAACCTGATGAAATAAGTATTATTACACTCATTTGTTTTAGATGAGGACATTGCAACTGAAAGATAACTTATTTTGCACATGATCCCACAGCTACTTAGCAGTGGAGCTAAGATTTAATCCTAGAATTGCCTTTTGTACCTTACAGTACTGCCCTTCTAATATACAGGAATATGAAGAAAGCACAAATATGTGAAATGGTTGTTAAAATTTTTTTTTTAAAGGAGAAAGAATGTAACTAATGGAAGTCAAAGACATGAAATTTTCTGAACACACACATTAATCTGAAATGATAGTCAGTGTGATTCCACTTATCCCCCTTAAGGGTACTTTCTCAACTTTTATGAATATGTTAATTATTCTTATAGGCAAAAAAATATACCTCTAGTGGCTCCCATGTTATTTCAAAATATACTTGAGATTTTGATTAAATTTTAACAAATAATCATGAGGGATAGTATTGATGTAGGAAACTAGCTGAGCGGATAGAATGGTCTACTTGAATTTCTCTTTAAGGACATAGAAGTTTCTGCTTTACCAGTTATATATTTGATTCTTAGTTTCCCTGAGTAATACTTAGCTATAGTTCTGGTCTACCAGTTGGCTGTAATTACCCTGGCATCACAGTATGATCCTACTATATATAAATGACTAAAGTCTCTAATTTAAACACTCGGACACAGCAGGCAAGAGGAGACCAAGCCATAGTTCAAGGGGGCAGACTGCCTGGAGGCCGTAGAAAATAGAAAAGACTCTCAGCCCAGGCACGTGCCCATTCATTAGCTGGATTTAGATTCAGAAGGGCAGGTGACTTCCAGGACTGCGAGACAAGCAATGGGGGATATCAGAATTGTATGTGTGCCTGTGCGTATTTGCACACTCAAGAGATGATCACATCCATTCATACCACTCTTTGAAAGTAGTTACTAAGTCTCTACCACTTGTATGGAACATACCCCTGAATTCAGGTAGTTTACCTCTGACTGGGCAGGTTAGACTAGAGGTATACGAAATAGAAATTTAATAGTGATTCTGGGAAGCTTTAAAACCTTGTTATAGACCATGGCTAATGGTAACCCAGTATCACATTAAAAGCATTGTGCTAAGAATCTGGAGAAATCTAGCCCATATCTTACTCTGTGACCTCACAAGTCAACTCATATCTCTGGATCTATTTCCTCATCTATAAAATGAAGATACTGGACTAGATTAAGACCTGTTGCAGCTCCTCAAATTATTTTTCCTGCCCAAAGCCTATATGACCTACTGCCTTTTGTTCAGTTGGTTGGTTTGTTGGTTGGTTGCCTGGTTTTTAATCATCCACCTCCTGAATATCCCTCATCAGAGCATCAGCCCCAGAGGAGGAGGATGTCTGCCTCTCTTGCCTCACCTTCATCCTGTGCCTGAAAGAGCATCTTGCTATAAGCAACCTCTCAAAATCTGAATCCAGTATAATATCAGTTGTAAGATACCACTATTTTATTTTGATCAAGAAAGAAAAATGCTTCCAGTTCCTTTTAAAATACCATCAGTTGAAGGATACATTGTAATGTCAGTTATATGAAAATGTGTGGGGCGGGGGCGGGGAGTGGAAATGCGTTCTTAGAATCAGTGAAATAGTTTCACATTTACTCCTGTTCTTGCCTTTTCCTTTGCACATTTTAAACATACTTTTGAAAAATATCTCTAATTTTTATGGATCTGCTTACCTCCCTGTGAGCCCATAATCAGAAATTATTTCACTGTTTTTTTTTACCATATGGGCCCCTCGAGTATCCTGGCTAGTTTTTAGGCAGATTCTCTACTGGAGATCATGGGAATCCAGATCTCACACCAACATGTGGCTCCTGTTCTAGTGGGTGACCTTTTTTCCACCAACAAAGTTGGGTGGATCCCAGAGTTCTTGTCACTTTCCTGGACCAGTGGACTGAGTGTGTCTGTGTTCCCTTTTATAGCCTGGGCCACACTCCTGTGCTCCCACTTTACTTAGCACGCACTTCTCACTCCTCCCCTGGCATGAGCCCGAGAATTGCCTTCAAAGCCTTTTAAACCAAAGCCAGGTTTGACAAATGGCTTATAGGAGCAGCACAATCCTTCCAAGTTCTCCTTTTTTTCTGTCATGTAATGACTTGTGGACATTTTAGTCTCCTCATTCAATATTATCAAATGTATTTTCCTTTTCTTGTATCTTCTTGTTTTCTCTAGATCTCATGGAAGATCAAAATATATTATGTATGAGTTGCAGGTATCCTGAGGTGTTGAGGCTTTAATTTTTAGGGTTAGAGTACTGGGATGGAGATAATCATTCTCTGAAGAAAAATTTGCGAAGCATCCAACAGGTCAAACGCCGTGCGAGATGCAAGAGAAAGAATAAATAACAAGATAGGCTCCTTGATAAGAGTTTGGTGAGAGCTTTATTTGAAAAAAGCTTGTGTATTTCAGTGTTCCCACCTTCCTTCAGCTTCCTTCTCCTCTGAAAGGGCTTGTGTCCCCCAGGATTATAGAGAAGGCCTGACTGCTGGTGATCATTTGGCTCCATGCATTTTTCTTTTGTCTTTCTTGCAGCTGACCAAGAAGAAGAAGCTCATCCTGAATACAAATATGGCAGTGAACTTTCTGCTGACGACTTGGGTCACAAGGAGGCTGTTGCAAACAGTGTCAAGAAGGTCAGAGTCTTGGTGTCCCCTTTATTTTTTTCATGACTCTCAAGAGGCAGCAGCTGTTAGTTATAAAGTTTGAGAAATGTAACCACCGCAAGAGACCAAAGTAGCCTATAATTTCTCTCCTAAATCAAGTGACCAGATTCATATCTGAACTCAAGACACACATAATATTAAGTTGGGAAAGACATTTAAGTCACTCATTAGTCTTCCCCTGTGTTGATCCCTACCCATTTGGCCAGTGTCCTTTAAATATTATCATTTGATGCATTATTCCAGGTTAGCAGTTTTCAAACTTTTTCATCTCATGGCACACATAAGCTAATTACTAAAATTCTGTGGCTGGCACACCAAAGAATATATTATATTTTTTGCCGATCTGACAAAAAATAGGTATAATTTCTATTCATTCACACTGGATGGTATTGCTGTGTTGGCTGTTGCCAATATTTTGTTTTTTGTTTTAATTTGACAGTCTAAGGGAAAAGAGGTCAGTGTCCCTGACTAAATAGTTAGGTGTTTCATGTTTTAAAAATTCTTGCGGCACACCAGTTGAAAATCACTATTCTAGGTGAATAGGGAGACGACAGTATCTCAGTGGCAAAGGTTAGTTAGCCTGTTGAAATCATCAGGAAAATGACCCCTGATCATCACAAGCAAGCTCTCATTGCAAAACCAGCCCTGCTAGTTAGAGATCTCAACTCCCTGCTAGTGTAGAGTAAGCATAAAAATATTCTCATCTATCCAACCATTCAGCCAAGAAAAATAGTTACTGTGAACCTACTATGTGCTAGGCACAGTCTAGGCCATAACAATGCAGACGGGTCAAAACATACTTGCTTTGTGCCCTCATGGAACTTATAGTCTGATGAGAGTTTATAAGAAGGGAGTGGGAAACAGACAACAAAGTAAACAACTATATGATTACAATTTGTGATAGTGCTATTATGATACTAAAAGTGAGTGTTAAAATGAGAATAACGTAGTGGAGGAAATAAGGAAACCAGAACCCAAAGGGTAAAAAGGAACCAGCCATACACAGGAAGAAAAATCACTATCCGCAGAGGGACTGCAGCAGTAACAAAAGACAGTGGAACAGAGTGGACTGAGTGAGGGCTGGAGTGAAACGAGATGTGATGACACGGGCAGGCGAGCACTAGGTGATGCAGGACTTGGGAGGCCGCTCTGAGAATCTCAGCTGTTAATTTAAGGAAAACAGGAAGCCAATGAAAATACTTAAAGAAGGGGTCAACGTACCTAGAAGGGATTTTTAAATCACCATGATTACTCTATGGAGAGGAGTTTAAAAGGAAGCGGGAATGCACACCGGAAGAGCAGTGAGGCTTTGCTGTTACATTAAACCAGACGCCTGAGGGGTTAACTGGACAGTAGGAAGAGAGAATTGAGTGGGTTCAAGATCTACAGAGGAAGCAAAAATGATTCAGCTTGCTGATGGATTGAATGCAGGGAAGTGAGACAAGCAAGATGACTTGCTAGGGTTTGTGTTTGAGAACCTGGGTTGACCGTGGGGGAGACTGGAAGAAAGAATTCAGGAGTTTCAGGTAAGACAGGCTGTTTGAGGGCCATGAGATGTGTAAGGGGTAGTGCCCCCTAGATGTTTCTAAAGCATTGACATCTGACTCTGGGTTTATTTCCTAACTGTATAACCTTGGGTAAGTTACCTAACCTCTCAGAGCCTTGGTTTTTCCATCTGCAAAATGAAGGCAATAATTGGTCCGTTGTGAAGAGTGAATGGGTTTAATACACGGGAAGAACTTAGAATGGTGCCTGGAGTATGGTGACTCCTAGGAAGGCCTGAGACGGTTCCGTGATCATCCTCACCATTGTCACTGTCGTCATCACTAGCATCGTCATTGCCTGTACCTCGAACTAGAAAAGAGGTTGGGACAGAGAGATACACTGGGAGTTCAGGAGGTATTATTTGAAACCATGGAAATAAGCGAGATGATCCATAGGAAGAGGTAGGAAAGAAGGCCCAGGTGGAGCCCGAGTTAAAGGTGGAGTCACAGAAGCAGGACCGGAAAAGGAGAGCAAGGTATCGGCTAGAGAAGTGGGAAGGGAAGCCGGGCAACAAGGCCATGGAAGCTAAGAGAGCAGTGTTAAGAGAAAGACAGCGCGGTTGATCTTTTGCCCTAGCGTTACTGAAATATAATTGACATGTTAGGTATAGTGTAAGTTTAAAGTGTACAGTGCAATGATTTGATACACATATATGTTGTGAAATGACAACCATGATCAGGTTAGGAAGCACTTCCGTCATCTCATATAATTACCTGTGTGTGTGTGTGTGTGTGTGTGGCGAGACCATTTAAGATCTGCTCTTGTGGCGCCTTTCAAGTATATAATACAGTCCTGTTAACTGTTGTCACTGGTGTACATTCAATCCTTGAAACTTATTCCTCTTACAGCTGGAAATTTGTGTCCTTTGACCAATGAAAAGCTCCCCAGTGTCCTAGCACCTGGCATAGTGGTTGATTTTTGATGATTCTATTGAGTGATTAAGAAGACACAAGAGTGTCCATTGCATTGGTAACATTGGTGACCCGGCAATGAGAAGTTTCAACAGAGTGGTGGGGGCCACTGGAGCTGACAGAAGTGAATGACTAAAGACTATATTTTTTTAGTAGTTTTGCTATAAAGAGGAGTAAGAAATGGGCTGGTGGTTAAAAGTAGCCCAAGGGCCCTGGCTGATATAGCTCAATGGATTGAGCGCTGACCTGAGAACCAAAGGGTCGCTGGTTTGATTCCCCAGTCAGGGCACATGTCTGGGTTGTGGGCCAGGTCCCCAGTAGGGGGCATGCGAGAGGCAACCACACATTGATGTTTCTCTCCTCCCACCCCTCCCCTCTCTTTAAAAATAAATAAATAAAATATTTTTTTTTAAGTAGCCCGAAGAGTCAAGAGAGTGTTGTTTTTAAGATGAATCCAGAGTGTGTTTGCAAACTGTTGGAAACGGTGCAGGTGGAGAGGGAAAGAGTAAGTCTTGCAGGACAGAGAGGGCGTAACTGCCTGTGAATTCCTTGAGAAGGGAGCAAACGGGATCGTGGTATGTAAAGGTGTGGCCTTTGACTGGAGCAGGGATCCTTAGTTATGAAGACAGTGGACGGAGATACAGGTAGCCGATACGTTTGGTCATAGGAAAATGGGAGAGTACCTGTCTGATTAGCAAAGCCAGAGAAAGATAGCTGTTATACTCCACTTTTTCTGATAGAGGATTAGGACTACTTTCAAGCTGTTGAATACCTACTAAGACTCAGTGCTTCCCTTCATGCTGCCTTACTACATAAAGCCTTTATCAGTACCCAGCCTTAAATGTTGAATTGCTGAAGAGTGACTATTCACGCTTGTTTTAATCTCCTATCAGGAGAGGTGACCACACTGATTATTTCCCAAGCCCCGTGACTAAATCACAAATTAAATTACCATTAGGAAGGATCTAAATAGGTAAAAACTCTCAATAATGGAGAGAGTCAGCATTAAAATGAACTTTTCTCATGTGTGAAACAGTTATTATCCTTTCAGTACTTGCTTTTGTCTATGGCTTTATGTCATTAACGAATTCTCATCTCAACAAATAAAAAGAAAAGCAAGTTTACCTATATTTATTTAAATATGTACATATATATGGCTGGCAAATTTGGGATTTTGCCCTTCAGAGAAGTAAACAATTTCCTTTCTTTAATTTAGGTGTCTGATGACCTTGAACATGAAATCAACAAGAAGGTAAGAAAATAATTTCCTTGTGTATTTTTTTCTTTATGAGAATCTATATGTGGCCCTCTAATATTGACCATTATGTACTAAGTGTTGTTACTCTGTCTTCCCCCCACCCCATGGAATGTCAAGCTTACTGTTCATGGGTATAATATTTACATGCTTGATATATCTAATTTTAAGAGTCTTTAAAAGAAAGAATTAATCACAGTGGTGAAATGATTAAATCCCCATAAAGTTACAAAATTAGGGCAGGTGATTAAGATGGTTTTCCTAAAAATAAGTGCCCATTGCAGTTAGGCATTTTCTTCGCTGGAACTAGAGATTTCATTCCTAGAATAGGAGTGTACGTTCATCAACTCATTGAATTTGAAAATACAAATGACCTAATACTTAGTGAGCAAACCCATATTGTAGTGAAACGGAAAGGCAATCCTGACTCCTCCTGCGCTGACCTTCTGAGAGATTGTAAATTTCCCTTTGTGCGCATGCTAGGAGTTTGTTTGACATGATTAGATAATTGACTTTATTGTAAAGAAAGTTATATTTTTAGTTTCTTTTATCATTTTCTAAGTTCCTCCTGTTATCAAATTGGTCTTATTTAGTAAATGTATATGGTTTATTACAGTAGTGAGACTGATGGCAGTCACAGGCAGAAATTTGCTTTGTAATTTGATTCCCACACTTCAGAACTTCAAAAAACACTGTCTTGCTAGCTGTGGGTTCCCATTGACTGTGTAAATATTAAGTTTGGAATAATGATGGATAAGTCTGATCCCAATCCTCTCCCAAGGTATTTGTAAAATTCTACTAGAATTTCATAAGGTATTAGGGTAAACAAAGGACACGTTGGCCTTTGGTCACTGCTTTTATTAAGTAGCTGTGACTGAGTTATTTGAATCCTTAAGGCCTCAGTCTTCTCACATGGTCATGTAGGATTCAGATTCTTACTGGACATGATTACTGACAATAATGACAGTGGATGCAAGGTTTCAGCCCAGTGCCCAACACATGATACTGGTGTTACTTATTATCATTAAACACACAAGAGTCAGACATGGCCTCTGCCCTATTTGGGAGGTTGGGACACATGACAAAGTGATTTAAAAAAACAAAACAGTAAGTTATATTATTTGATATGTATCTCAGGCTTTTATTTGTGATATCAGTTTGATAATTGAGAATGTCATCAGATAAAAAGACAAACAGTCTGACCATTTTTAAACTATTGAATTGATTCATGTGACTAAGCAGTTTATCTACCTGTAACAATCTATATACAGGAAGTTTAGCTTTTCAAATTTGTCAATAAAATGTTGCCCACTTTTGAAGGCATTATTTTTGTTGTTGATTTTGTTGGTTTTGTTCTGATTAATCAAGAAATAACCTAAAATAATTTGATGTTTTTCCCTTTATGCAAAAATAATACGATTTCTTTATTTCAGTCAGGACAATGTCTTGTGTGGTGGGTTAACAGATTATTTTAAGAATAAGGCTTTTTTAAAAAAACACCACAAACTGCTTCTGTATGTGGTTTTTAAATCCTAGAGCAATGTTAAGCAAAGCGTGGTCCCCAGAAGGGCTATACCATTATCACTTGGAAGCCAGTTAGAAGGCAAATCCTTGGGCCTCAGCCTAGATCCATTTCATCAGAAATGCTGAGGGTGGGGCCCAAGAGTGTTTGTGTTTTAATAAGCCCTCTGGGTGATTCTGATGGACTCTAAAGTTGGAGAGTCACTTTTTCCACTTTCTGCGCCCATTCATGAAAATAAGAATAATTAATACCTACTGTGTATATTCCATAGCATTTCTGTGAACCTCAATATAGTTTCATATTTTAAAGTCCTTCGAAAATCTAAAAAAAAATGTACTAAAAATATAAGATAATCCTTTTGGTTATTTGGAGCTATAATACACATTAACTTTTAAAACAGTCCTTTAGCATCACTGAGCAAGGAAAAGGTCTTTATTTTCCATTTGTGTGTGTATGTAAATTACTTTTAGTGAGGAGCCTATAGTGCCTATCTGTGAGTCCTGCTAAAGTCACCGACTTGTGTGTTCCCTTCGCTGTGCTTGTAGGGCCTGGTTACTGTAGAAGATGAGCAGGCATGGATGGCATCTTATAAATATGTAGGTGCTACCACTAATATCCATCCGTACTTGTCCACAATGATCAACTATGCACAGCCCGTAAAGTTTCAAGGTTTCCATGTTGCTGAAGGTAACACCAAAGGTTGAATGCTACTGCCTGTTTGGTCTGCTTTGCTATTGTTATGCTGATGACTCTGATCTGACTTCTTTCCTTTTCTTAGCCTGGGGGCTCTTCCACCTCCTCCTTGTTTTAGTTTGACAGACCACATGTCCTTGCCTTGTGGTGGCATTTGTGATGTCATTCCCTCCATCAACCACGAGGTGTCTCTGAGAGACTGAACTTGTTAACACGCAAAGAGGGTAGCCTCTTGCATTAAATATATTTCATAAGACCTCTTTTTTTCATCAAAAGCTGGTCTCTAAAAATGTGTAAAGTATTTTATAATTTTTTAAATTATTTCTGGGCTAAAGAATCCATTATTATCATCACCGTTATCATCATAATCATCATCAAATATATTTCAAGGGTGGCTGTGTGTGTGTGGCAATTGTGTATACATAATTTGCTTAATGACTCCAAATTTAATTCATCACCCTTTTTTTTAAGTCAACTGTCTCCATCCATAGGACGTTAATGAAAGTAGAGACTACTAATATGATAATGGAACATCTGGCTGCAAAGTCTCCTGATTCAGGGTGTAATTCTATTTATTGTTTGTCTTTGAGCATTTGATGGCAGGGTTTCTGAGTGCATCTTTGCTTTTCTTTACAGAACGCAATATTCATTATAACATGTCTTCTTTTAATGAGTCTGTCGGCCTAGGCTACTTGAAGACACACGCGATTGAATTTGTGAAGTATCCTTATGGAATGAGTGTTTGGTGCACTTTTGGTTTGGCAGGAGTCTCTAAAATAGATAAATGGCCAATACATAATTCTGGATATAGAGCTAATAAAATAATATGCGTGAAAGACCACAGTGGCTGTGAAAATCTGCCCAAATGTCAATTGTTTTCATAATCCACACAGCAAACTGTGGTTTTTCTCCAAAGCATCATTTATAAGTGTGAAATTTGCTCTCTGTTGTCTACTTGTTTGTCATTATTGGTCTAGAACTTTGTTGTTTTAGCCCTTTGTTGTATATTTATCGTTGCCGGAATAAGCTTTTTCTCCGTTTTCCTTAATAAGTTACACAGTTATAACAAACGGCAAATGAGTCGCATTTACCCCAAGGGAGGCCGAGTCGATTCCAGTAATTACATGCCTCAGATTTTCTGGAACGCTGGCTGCCAGATGGTTTCACTGAACTATCAAACCCCAGGTAGGAGCTGATGTCCAGTGACCTCAAATTCCATGCGAACGCTTTGACAGGACAGCGCCAATAGTTGCCATCCCGTGGCTGTGGGCATTTCTTAAAGGAAGCAGACATATGGCAAAACAATGTGTTGCATTTATGTAATGGTGGGAAATCAAAAACTCAAAATAGAGCAATAAAACAATGGTAGACTATAATATATTTTGATTTAAAGCGAATTTCCTTTTGCAAATGCCATGATTACTCTGCTAAACACTTTCCCTATTCCAAAATATTTCTAATTTTTCTTCCACTTGGATCAAACTGATCTTCGTTTCCTGAAACAGAATTAAATGCAAAGCATTTGAATATCTTTTGTATAGTAACTATGAGTCATTTTTCTTTTGGAAAGTACCTTCTAAATCCATTGATTTAGAAGGTATCAATGAATGACACAGTGGTACATCCCCATAAAAGTGCAGAATATTGTAGGGTAGACTCTGCTAAAATGGTATGTAGGGAGCTATATGATCTTAGAAGTACCTTGGTCCTCCAAAGTGTATTCAGAGGTAGGTTTCCAACATATGATTTTGCCCCCCTGTCTGGAAGGAGAAGAGTAGACTTTCATAAATGCATAAACAAACTTTAATGTTTTTTCATGTTTAAGAGCCTGGGATCACAATTTTAAGATTAGAGATAGAAAAGTAATGAGCTCTAGACGCTTACCTAAAACAGATGAGAAATATGCCACAAAATCTATTCATTTTTTATGGTTAATTTCAGAGCATGTTTCTTAACATTGGTAAAACAAAGGAAAACAGTGCTTTCTTGTTCAGTTCTTTGCCACACATGGGTACCTCCCATATTTCCCAATTTTTGTTCTCTAGTCCATCTGCCACACTTTGAGAACCTCTCTCCACTTTTACTCTATCCTCTGAACTGATTGAAAGGCTCATTGACATTCATCCCTTTGGCATGAATGTGGCCTGACTGTATTTCCCACCTGTAGGTAGAACCTCCTCAGTGACCAGAAGTTGGAATCAAATTTTTGCACAGTGTACCCATCAGTCCTTGCTATATTAAACTATGACCAGGTTCCGATACAATCCCAGGGTGTTTCCAGCAGAGGCAAAGTAATTTTACTTTCTTAAAATGGTGTCAAGTTGTACTCTGAGTTATCAGTGAGCTCATTACATAGGTTAGATGATCCTAAAGCAGTTTATTCAAAAGGTTGGCTTATGTTTTATTCTGTAATGTTAGGCATAACCACAACATTTTGAAGAAGAAAAATATCCATCAGCTGACCCCTTTCTTTTGCTGATGAAAAGAAAGAGTGAAGATTGTGTCTGCTTGCAAGAGAAAAGTCATAAGCCATACCCTGACCATGTAGATCCCACTGGAAGAATTCACCTTAAGTTACTGATCTTTACATCATACTTACCTACTTTATTTTTTAATTTTTTAATGGGATTTTATGTTCACACTTACTGGGTGTCTCCAGGGAAACCTCCCTCTGGGGTCATAATGCACATCCTCTCCAAGTCTGTCAGGTGGGACATCTGTACTGTCAACACTAATGAAATTCATATTGTGAATCCAGATTTTAAAACAACACTAGCATGATTGTTATGAAAACACATTTTATGTTTCATTTAAATGAAACACAAAACACGTCTTATGTTTCATTTAAATGAAACACAAGGTCATTTCAACATAGAAGAGAAAGTTGTGTGCTCTAACAGACATAGTAGCACCTTGCAGTAATAAAAAAGACCTCTCAGCCTGGGATCAGTATCTGATTTCCATTGTTTACAGTCACCCCATCAGGATCTTTTTTGTCCAGGGAGACAAGATGCTAAATTATTTTTGTCTCTTGACAGATTTAGCGATGCAATTGAATCAGGGAAAATTCGAGTATAATGGATCATGCGGGTGAGTAATGTGATTTAAACTGTTGCCACCGTGTTCCAGCATTCTATGCTACAGCCGTAATGAAACGGTGTCATTTTTAATTAGGGACTGCTGGATGTAAGCTATGTTGGAGGGATGGGATAGAAACAAATGAAATCCCTGGATAGGTTGTATTTGCAAAAAGACACTCTTCATCTCCAGGTTTGCAGACTTTTTAAAAAGATTTTATTTATTTATTTTTAGAGAAGGGAAGGAAGGGAGAAAAAGGGGGAGACACATCAATGTGTGAGAGAAACATCGATTGGTTGTCTCTTGCACTCCCTCAACTAGGGACTTGGCCTGCAATGCAGTCATGTGCTCAAATGAGGAATCGAACTGGCAACCTTTTGGTTCGTGCGACGGTGCCCAACCCTCTAACGCACACCAGTCAGGGCATTAGTAATTTAAAAAAAAAAAATTAATGACAAGTTAGGCATTCTATCATACACTCTAGAGCTTAACTGTCTCACTTTAAATTCAGTAGTGGAGATTTTTATAGCTGGGACAAACAGTGATTCCCAGCTCATCCGGACATTAAGTAGACATTAAAGATGTGTAATTTACTTAGGACAAATAGAAGAATGAAGTTGCATCTAATTCAGCTAGGAAGAAAGCTTTGTCCTCTCTTCATCCTTTTGCGTGTCTTGTAAATAGTACTCTAAAATCAGTGAACCAAGTGTAGAACAGGACATGTTAATTCCACTGAAATGCTGAAAGGTAAATGAAAATATAAAGTTAAAATTCTACAGAGATGAAAAACCCTGTGCGGCCATTTTTTCCCCATGCAACTGTGCCCAAGCAGCACTACAGGCAAATAATCCCAAACCACTGCCCAAAGGGCTCTAAACCCAGGGGGGTATCATCTCATCCCGTAAAGCTTCTCTCAGAAAGTTCTTGGCCTCTCTGGTTGCACATCTAATTCTTATCACTAAAAGCAGCCAGTCACAACAAAATTTTTCAGTACTTGTGGGTGCAAAGTACACACTGCCACCTCTTCCTGACTGTCACATGGTTCTCTACCAGTGTACCTACCGTGTACACATGGTAATGGCCTGATGGCCCAAATCACTCACCACACACGTAGCTAGATTGTATACAACATTTTTTTCTGCTGTGTATTTGGAAAGAAATAAAAGCGTACACTTTAAATTAATACATTATATGTAAATTGTCTTTCTAAAAGTGGGGAAAATGCAATAAAAATTATGTAGTTAAGAAAAACAACAACCCTGACCAGCATGGCTCAGTTGGTTGGGCAGTCATAGTGAAAGGTTGCCAGTTTGACTCTGGTCAGGGCACATGCCTTGGTTGAGGGCCTGGTCCCCAGTTGGGGGTATGCGAGAGGCAACCAACTGATGTTTACCTCCCTCTCTTTCTCCCTCCCTTCCCTTCTTTCTGAAAATAAATTTTTTAAATGTAAAAAGTTTAAATAAATAAATAAACAAACGAAATAGATTTCAGAGTCTTTTTAGAGGTATTTTGTTACTGAATGCAAAGCGCCCATAACCAGGAGATTGTGCATCTAGATTGAGGGGTGGACCCCAGTGGTAGGCTGAGGCAGTGGGATCCCTGGGCAGCTGTGGTGTGGGAATACAAGCCCTCCCCTGGAGTCTGAAGCCCCGAGTTTGAGCCCCAGCTCCTCTGCATGAAATGTCCCTGGGCTGGCATGTTAGGCTGATCCTTGACTTTCTGCTTGATAAAATGAAGACAATAACACCTACCCCGCAGGTTTGTTGTGACAGCTCAGGAAAGGTGAGCGTGAGTATATATGAAACTACTTCATGAACTGCAAATTTTGGTGCAAAAGTGAAGTTTCAGGAATACTGAAGACCTTACTGTTGTTCAAACCCAGAGACCAGGCAAGGATAAATGAGTGCTCTGATCAAACCAGGCCTTTAAGTTCAGGGGGACAGCCACAGCCCTGTGGTTCATACAGACACGTCAGTCCTGGCTGCGCCCCCTCCTTGGACACTTCCCTCTGGTCCGTAAAGCCAGAGCTTTCCATCTTTGCCTCAGCTGTCCCATAGCTGGTACTGACCAGGAGGAGCACTGCTTCCAGGTGAAAGGTCTTCACGGGAGTTGTATGCCTTCGTTATGTTTCTTTTCAGTTTTCCCATAGTTCGCACTCTTTCTGTATGATTGTTTATTTTAAAATATGCTCATAAGCCAGGACGACACTCCTTTAGCCTGAATTCTCTGCTACACGTTAGAGATGTTGTGACCAAAAGCCTAAGTCCCACCAGAGGGCCAAACATATATGATTGTTTGGTGGGGCCGCTCAGCGTAAGAGGCATTGACAGGATTGTTCCGCCTTGCACGCCCTGCCCTCCCCGACCCTTCCCTTTCCCCACACCCAGCCGGAAGGCACAGAGAGGAAATCTTTCTCATTTGTGGCCTTTGGTGCCCTTCAGTGACAAAGGCGTGGTACCTGGCAGGTGCAGGTCAGCCAGGCGGGACGCCTTCGCACGGAGCAAGGGCATCCCAGGCCCTAGTGGCTTTCACACGTTGTCCTCGTCATTCTCTCATTCATGCAAGGGAACTTTTAAATAAATCCTGTGGGCTGTGTCTGACAGCTGCATTCTGTGCCCAACAGTGGCATTCTGTGCCTTTTAGGCTGACAGTGGCAAACAATAGCTGTTTTCTATAGAACATTAGTGTGCAACGCACACTTAACATCCCTGACTCCAGCGACAGTAACAAAACATTGGAAACCCACCTGGGAATCCCTCTGCTCTGCAGGTCGATCTTTGGGGAGGTGACTGCGGTGGGCCCAGTGAGTGTGATTTTTTACCAGGGAAGTGACCAGCAGGTTTTGACAGACTCTTTTTTAAAAATGGAAAAATGGGAGGCATTTCTAATGAGACAAATTAAGTTCTCAAACCTTTTCAGGCTTTCAGAGGTAATTGCATGATTGATATAAAATTGTATGACTTTCTTGATTCAGAGATGCACACTTTTTATATAACTTCCTCAAATTGGAAGTGCTTTAAAATCTGTGGCATCTTACAGTTATAATCAGTAACTGCATTTCCTTCTTGCCTATCAATAAAATAATGGAGTGTTGAGTAATTGATGGCATCTTAGGGATGATCAAATAGGATATGTTTCCTTATGCCCCCATGCCCTGATTTGTACGGCTCCTGTCCAACCACCTCTTCTCTCCCTTCTCTTCTCTCCCTTCCTTGCCTTTGGAGGCCCTACGAAGTTCACAGATAATCCTCGGGTCCCTCCACTTACCATTGACTTTGGCCTGTGCCCACGTCCACCACACAGACCTGTGCCAGATTCACTTCCTGTGCCAAAAAACATCAGGCAGGACCAGCTACATAGTTTTCAGGGCTTCATGCAAAATGAAAACAAAGAGCTTCTTATTCGCAAATACTAAGAATTTTAAGAGAGTGGCTGCAGAGCCATAAACCAAGCACAGAGCCCTTTGAAGTCCAGGGCCCTATGCAACTGCACAGGTGCTGTACCCATAAAGGGCCACTGGGCACTGGCTTCAGCTTCCCCATCGATGCCTGGGGTCCCTGGACCTGCACAGACACCAGGGCTATGAGTAGCAGCCTCTGCTGCACCTGCAGGTGGCCTCAGATCTACAACAGACACTCCTTCAAGACAGAGGCTGAAATATCAGCCCCAAGCCAGGGCTTACCTCATAATCCTGTCACACACCTGCATGGTCTCTTTTATTTTTTAAGTATACAAGTATAAAATAATCACATTAAACTGAAGATTGCCTGCTTTGGAGAACTGGATTTAGGTTTTCTACCCTTTTTCCCTGGCATTTGTTATTTTGGATCAATTTGCTCTTTCACAGATTAGTTTTCTCCTAACCAGATCTAAAAGCAGGGCGTGAGGAAGAATGTTTTTGGCAGTGAGCATCATCAACATCACATTTCATTATTTTTGGAGAGGAGGAGCTCCTGACCCTTAAAGAAATGACTGCAGAGCATGGGGGATCCTAGATTTGTGAGCAGCCACTGCCCAGGGAGACTCTGGACTGCAAGGGTGACGACAGTCCTCTGTGGACCCCAGAGTTCTTGCCTTTCCAAGTGTGACTTCTTTAAATCCTTGGTTGTTGGACTTACATGCAGTTTGATTTTCTGACAGTTCTGGGTGTTACTTGTTTTTAGATCTAGCTGCAATTCTTCTTGTGGTTGCATGAGCAGGTGAGGTGTGTCTACCTACGCCTCTGTCTTGACCAGCTGACATAATGTTTTCAAGGTTCATCCATGGTGTAGTATAAATCAGGACTTCATTACTTTTTGTCGTGAAATAATTTTCCATTGTTTGGATGTACTACATCCACCTGTTCCATTGTATGGATGTACCATTCATCTGTTGGTGGACATTCATATTGTTTCTACCTTTGATTATTATAAATAATGCTGCTATTCACATGAAAGTTTTGGTGTAGACTTTTTTTTTAAACTTTTCTTGGATATATTATAAGAGTAGAATTGCTGGGTCATGTGGTAACTCTATGTTTACCTGTTTGGGAACTGCCAGAGTGTTTTCCGAGGTGGCTGCATCATTTTATATTCCCACCAGCACTGTACAAGGAATCCGGTTTCTTCACATCCTCATCAACACTGTTATCTGACTTTTTTTATGATAGTCATCTTGGTGTGCATGTGCTGGCATCTCATTGTAGTTTCGATTTTTATTTTGCTGATGACTAATAATATTCAGTATCTTTTCACATGCTTATTGGCTATTAGTATCTCTTAGTTGGAGAAATGTCTATTCAGAACATTTGCCCATTTTTTTTAACTGGGTTATTTGTTCCTTATAGAGTCTAAATACATGTCTCTTACCAGATATATAATATGTAAATATTTTCTCCCATTCTGTTTATTATCTTTTCACCATCTTGATAGTGTGTCCTTTGAAGTGTAAAAATTCTTATGAAGTCAAGCTTATCTGTTTTTTTCTCTTGTTGCTTGTGCTTTTGGTGTTATGCCTAAGAGTCCATTGTCAAATCCAAAGATTTGTCCCTATGTTTTATTTTAATAATTATATAGTTTTGGCTCTTACATTTAGGTTTTTGATCCAATTTGAATTAATTTTTATATATGATGTGAGGGAAGGGTCCATTTTTTTTTTTTTTTTTTTTTTGCATGTGGCTATCCAGTCGTCCTAGCACTGTTTGTTTAAAAGACCATTCCCCCATTAAACAGTGCTGGCATCCTTGTCAAAAATGATTTGATCAAAGATAGATACATACATTTATTTCTGAACTCCCAATTCCATCTCATTGATTTATATGTGTATCCTTATGCCAGTTCTGCAGTGTCTCGATTACTGTTGTTTTGTAGAAAGTCTTGAAATTCAAAGTATGCAACCTTCAACTTTGTTTCTCTTGTTCAAGATTGTTTTGGCTATTCTTGGTCCTTGAGTTTCCTACGAATTTTAGGATCAGCTTGTCAATTTCTATAAAGAAGCCAGCTGGGATTTTCATAGGAATTGCGTTGATTCTGTATATCAGTTTGGGAACTAGTGCCATTTTAACTACATTGCCTTCAGATTCATGAACACAAAATGTCTTTTCACATGTTTAGACTCTTCCAACAATGTTTTGTAGTTTTCAAGGAATATGCACTTATTTTATTAAATTAACTCCTAAATATTGTATTCTTTTTTGGTGCTATTAGAAATGGAATTTTCTTAATTTCAATTTCAGATTGTTCACTGCTGGTGTATAGAAATACAGTTGATTTTTATATCATGTACTAGTTCTGATAGTTTTTAGTAGTCTGCTTATGTAGATTCCTTTTGTAGATTCTATATACAAGATCTTGTCATCTGAGAAAAAAATAGTTTTATTTCTTTCCAACCTGGATACCTTTTACTTCACTTGTTTTGCCTAATTAACCCTGCCTAGAAATAGAGAAATAATTACATCTTTATTTTTAACTACCTTTAACTGAAATTTTAAACTCCTTTGATTATTAACATAGACAACAACCCACAATAATATTATTGATACCTGTGACTCTGAAACCAATTTGTCACAGATATTTTATAACATTACTATTGCTATAGGTCTCTCAACTTGTTTTTATGCATAGTAATACATTGAAATTATGGTAATTATCAAACTTTTTATTGGATCTCATACTTTAATACATTAGTTAAAACGCAATAAAGAAGTAGAATATCGCCCTGGCTGGTGTGGCTCAGTAAATTGAAAGCCAGCCTGCAAGCCAAAATGATACCAGTTCGATTCCTGGTCAGGGCACGTGCCTGGATTGCGGGTCAGGTCGGGGGTGTGCAAGAGGTAACCGATCAATGTTTCTCTCCCTCTCTTTCTCCCTCCTTTCCCCCATCTCTAAAAGTAAATAAATAAAATCTTTTTAAAAAAGAAGTAGAATGTCACATATTTTCTATGTTTTGATAACTGTAGGTTATATAATCAGTTTTTTGTTCTTTATATTTTAGTTGTGCATGTAAGAGCAAGCATCTCAAGACGCCCATGGCATAAACAAGTTCAAGAGAAAATGGTAGTGTCAGGAAGTCCTAGATGTCCCTGATCCTAGACTCTAGACAGCGTCCCCTTCCCTGCCCCTCTAGGATTATCAGTAGGGCAGGGTTCTTCTCTTCAATCCTTAGGGTCCTCTGCGTAAAAGCCTAGCTCTTAAGTTACAGATGGGGAAAAGGAAATATTTATTGTCCTGAAGAGTTAGTGTTTTAGTCTTTGTAAAAGCAACTAATAAAATAAATTCTTTCTATGGTTTTGTCCCACCAGGTACCTTCTCAAACCAGATTTCATGAGAAGGCCTGATCGAACGTTTGATCCTTTCTCTGAAACTCCTGTTGACGGGGTTATTGCAGCCACTTGCTCAGTGCAGGTAAGGCCCCTGCTCTTCATAGAATAGTATAAATGTGTAGGCAGATAGTCCCGGAAAAGTCTTAAGAAATCGCAATTAAAATTTTTAATGTCGGGGGTGAGACCATGTGTTGCTCTCAAATCTGACTTAAACTTGCCCCTGTTTTCCTTAAGAGATACTTTTTTTTTTCACTAATAAAATTATTAGTTACTTCTAATGAAAGACACCAGATCAAAACAAGTACCTATAAGGGCTATAGAGCAACAGAAGTCTCATTGCTGGCGGGAATGCAAAATGGAATCCAAAACTTTGGAAGGTATCTTGGTGATTTCTTACAAAACTAAACATACTCTTATCATATGACCCAACAATCACGTCCTTCGGTATTTATTCAGATGAATTGAAAACTGTGTCTACACAAAAACCTACACAGGGATGTTTGTAGCAGCTTTATTCGTAATTGCCAGAATTTGGAAGCAACCAAGATATCCTTCAGTAGGTGAATGAATAAATAAACTGGCATATCCAGACAATGGAATATTAATCAGTGCTAAAAGGAAATGAGCTATTGAGTCATGAAAAGACATGGAAGAAACAAATGCACAACTAAAAGTGGACAACTCTGTATTTTCTGCTCAGTTTTGCTAAATTGAACATAAAACTGCTCTAAAAAAATAAGTTTATTAATGAAGAAATACCCACTATATGATTTCACTTATACAAAATTCTAGAAAATGAAAACTAAGGCACAGTGACGAAAGGCAAATCAGTGGCTTCTAGTAGATAGAAATGGAGGGAGGGAGAGATTATAAAAAGGCACAAAGAAATTTGGGGGGTGACGGAAATGTTTGTTGTCTTCAGTGTGGTAATAGTCTCACAGATGTGCTCATATGTCAAAACTGATTCCATTGTGCACTTTAAATATGCACAGTTTATTGTATGTCAGTTATATCTCAAAAACACTGCTTCAAAATTATTAGCTAGTAGATAATATAAAAAAACTGATAAATGACTGTAGTCATTTGGAAAGTAAATGAAAAATAGTCTTTCCATAACTTTATAGTAGATATAACTTAATGCTGGTCTTTACAAATGTGTAACCCATAGTTGACTAGTGTCAGTTTCAGTAAAGAATGACAGCCAAATTTTAACATTGTTTTTCTTTCTGTGTGTGCCTTTTCAAAACTTTTAAAAGAATTCAGTAAAAGTATAGTATGGCAGAATTTTGGAGCTGTGAAATGATCGTAGGGCATATTTGAACCTATCCCTTCATCTCATAGGTGTGGGCACTTAGGTGAAATGAAGATACTTGGACACCATTTCTTTATACCATGTGATTTGTGTGTATTTCCCTTGTTCTTTTTCTGGACAGTTCTTGAGGGTAGAATCTCTGCCTAGAACAGTTTTTTGCATAGTCACTCATAATGTTTTAGTTTAATAAGGAGCGCAGCCATTAGTTCCATAAATAATTAAAATTTCCAACGACAACAGACAAATTCTTACTTCCTGATTATTATTCACTACTAATGATTACACAGACTTCACTGCTCTCTTGTCCTAATGCTACAGGTCATATCAGGTCAATTCTTATCAGATAAGAAAATCGGCACGTACGTGGAAGTAGACATGTACGGGCTGCCCACTGACACCATACGTAAGGAATTCCGAACTCGAATGGTGATGAACAACGGACTCAATCCAGTTTACAATGAAGAATCATTTGTATTTCGGAAGGTAGGACATTTTCAGTGTGTCAGACTCACTCTGCTACCTTGGGAGCCATGTTTCCATGCATAGACATACATGATATAAGGGACAATTATTCAACCCAAAATGTCTTCTTTTTTTGCTTCTTCTAATGAGCAAGTACTGGTAGCTGTCATATGATTATCGTTTCTGTTTATTCCTGTCTTTCTTTTTTTTTTTGGTTTTTCTCTCTTCCTTGATCTCCCCTATCATATATGGGAGAAGCCCATATCCTACTTGGCAATGCCTGAGCCCCAGGTGTGCCATCTACTTAGAATGTATCCTCACTGTTGGACACCATCATACCTGGGAGAGTTCTTCCCTGCCCTAGCCGCAGCTGCTAACTTGCACTGTTCCTTTAGCCAAGATGGCAGGTTGAACGTTTCACCATAATCAAGGCCAATAAATGTCTTCAGATGGGTCAGCTGGTACTGTCTTCTGCCTCCAGAAAGTGTGACACCTGCTGCTACCTGCAGGTTCTGTGCTTCATGTGCTGTTTGTGGTATTTTGAGGGTTTTTTTATTCCAATACTATAATTTGATCCTAAAAACAATGGCAGTCATTCTCTCTAATGATTCAGTTTTCAATCTTGTAACTATTTTTCACTTTGTTTCTCTTTTGTCAATTGACAGTGTATTGAAAAGCTCTTTCATTGGCTATGTTGTCTCCAAGAATGTCCATTTTTCTCTGTTACTTTTTCTGTTATCCTGACCAAAACGGTCTCTTGCTCCTTCTTTAGGCACAGGTTTTCCAGGTGTTTCTGCTCCGTTTGTGTGTCATGCAACACAAATAATCGACTTCTTGTCTTAACAATTAGGGATTATTCACCTTTGAGTAGATTAACTGGTTTACAGAAATCAGTTTAAGGGAGATCAATGTAGGGACAGTGAAACAGATTATTTTGAAATTTAGGTTCTCCCAGTGCTGTGAATACCATCATCATGCATACCCCCCATTGTCACCCTGCTCTACAGAGTGAGATATAAATTGCATACATAGCTGCATTTTTTCTTTCTTTCTTCCCTGGTTTTTCCAGTTTGTTATCGCTAGATCTGTGGCCCATTTGGCCAATGTTCTTTGTCATAATGAATAATCCTGACACACATTTCTAGAACTTCAGAACTTTAGCTGCAGAGGTCCTTAGTTTTTATGACCAAGGAAATATGGAGCTTGGTTTTTATATGGTACATTACCATACTAGAAACAAATGCCAATTCTGGATCCTTTACTGTTCTTCAGAACTTAAATTGCCTATCATTGACATCAAGTACATTAATTGTTTCCTTTTTTGTTGTTATTGCTTCTGTTCTTTGCAGTAATCCCACAAGGTAATAAGCCTCTATTCATCCCATGAGGAATAATAGCGTGACTGAAGTTGCTTGAATTTTAACTTTTGGCCTTTTCATCTTATTGAAGTTGGAATTAAATTATAGCCTTGAGGCATAAATAAGCAATCATTATATCATCTAGCTTTAGACAAAGTACTCAAATCAGCCAAGATGTCTTGGATTGGTCTTAGCCAATGAAAAGGCACTCCTGATTAACAACATTACAGATGTTGGGTTTTCTTTTGTCATGTTGCTGTTTTAGATCTGAATAGGGTTTCTGCTATCTGAACTCAGGCTTTATGCTCATTTATTAAGTCTGGGAATGGCAAGAAGAAGTGTCTTGGTTATATGTTAATGTTTCTAGTTGTCCCATTTTACTCTATTTAATATCCCAAAATATGTTAAAAATTGAGGAGTGCAAGAAAAAGGGAGAATCCAAATTTCTATATAAATTATCTTTTATACATAAAGCTTTTCTTCAAAGATACTTTCTACATTCTTGAAAACAGACCAAATCAGAGATCAGAAGCAGCCCAGGGAGCAGACAGACCACAGGATTAAATGTCAAAAAGCCTCCATTGCCAGTCCCAACTGTCACTGGCTGTCTCTGAGGTTAGGGGAGGTCACTTTATTTCTCAGGGTCCCCTTTTGCTTATACATTTCATGGGTGGGGATTGGGAAAGATGACAAAGCCTGGGCTAGTGATCTTCCACATGCATTCCATCTAAAATTTTCAATGAGGCGATTTCCAGGAAACCTGTCCACTTGCCCTTCTCAATGGCTTGGGCACTGCAGCTATACTTTAGGAATGCAAATTGAGCATGGGCCTGTTTTCAGCCATAAAGGATCATGTAATTGCAATGTGGCTATGACCCAGATTCCTAGAGCCATGGTTCTTGGGAGCTGCTTTCAAAACTCAAAGACAAGCACCATTCTTTCTTTGCAGGTAATCCTCCCTGACCTGGCAGTCTTGAGAATAGCAGTATATGATGACAACAACAAGCTCATTGGCCAGAGAATTCTCCCACTGGATGGCCTCCAAGCCGGCTATCGACACATTTCCCTTCGAAATGAGGGAAATAAACCATTATCACTGCCAACAATTTTCTGCAATATTGTTCTTAAAACATATGTGCCTGATGGATTTGGAGGTAAGTTAAACATTTGTGTACAGAATATGATATCTTTATCTATATATATATCTATATATATCTATAGATATATATAGGTATATATATAGGTAGTATATATAGTCCTAAATTACAAGATAAAAAAATATTTCACCAATGACTTAAGAAAAAAACTGTTCCTCCAGTGCTGCCAACCCTTAAAACCTCAAAGAAACCAAGGACAACTGGCAGCCTCGGGGTTCTATACTAAGAAATGAAATGGCAAGTTTAGATTATTTTTAAGGTTCTTTCTTATGTTAAAATACTATAATTTTATGTTGCTTATCAATTTTTTCAAAGATATTTGTGAAGGATATACTTTATACCATCATTCAAAGGGAGGGGGGAGGCATAATATGGAAACATTGGTGTTAACTGGTATAATTAAAATATTTAAATTAAATTCAACTATCAACATGCCTGGATTTTCTCCCAAATCTACAAGAAAGTTCAATTTTCCAAAAAAACCCTAGTCATTGGTCCACAGAAGACCACCTTTGGTTTTGCTAAGGTAATCAGTGGGAGGAATCTAAAGCTGGACCAAGTCAAGGGATTTGCTTAAACCTAAACATATTAACTTTTTATAATCCCCAGCTAAGCCAAGAACATTAAACAAAAACAAATTCTCTATATTCTCAGAGTCTATGTAAACATAGGGACACAGTAGAGCAGAATGATTGCATCCAATTAACCAGCGGTTCAAATGCTGGCTTCACTACTGGCCTGGCGACCTGGGAACAGTGACATAACCACCCAAACTCTGCATTTCCCCACCTACAAAGTGAAGATACTAACACTACCTGCCTCATAACATTCCTGCGAGGTGCTCGCCATTACAGCGTGTGCCGTAGCCAGGCTCACAGATGCGTGCCTGCCAGTAGGTGCGGCTGTAGATACAGCTGTGATTTCTGTAATGCACTGGAACACATGGCAGTTTGGTTGGGGGAATCAGGGGTTATTCTGTTGTTTGTTTGTAATAATACATGCTGCTCCGGAGGGCAGATTTTCTGCAACTAGTTCTCAACTCGAACAACCTGATTCCTGGTTCAAAAAGCCATAACAATCTTTTAGTCACAAAATCCAGAGTAAAGACTTCTAGTTCCTTCCTCCTTCCCCTGTGTTTTTCATTAAAAACAAAATGAAACAAAAAAGAAGCCTAATAGAAGCTACTGCATACAGTAGAAGGTGTGAGAGACATAAAAGAGGCTGGGAGAGGGTGCTCTGAGCCAGGTAAGTGGATCAGAAGAGAGACAGGAGTCCTATTGTGTGTGTTAAGGAGCATGTGATGGTCACAAGGCATCAGCGAATGAATTAAATTATGTTCCACATACTTGAGCTTAGAAGGTAGGCAGCATGTGATACCTCATACATTTTAGAAATAGTCATATAAACAAATACGGTGGATGCCTTTAAAATTTACCCTCTGTATGGGTTACTTTTCAAATGAAACTTGATAATTCATTCCAAGAAAATGGGCCATTTAATTAGAAAAGGAAAAGAAGGGTTTGAGTTTCTACTTTGTGTCAAGCACTTCATATAAATAAGAGTCCAGAAATATGAAATTGTTCAGGATGGATGTGGACATATGCAGGGACATGCTGAAGAAATCTCTCTTTATATAATGTAACTTATTACGTGTCAATAATTACATTAGTGTTGATCCAAATTAATCTCTTTAAAAATAGTCCTGCAAGTATTCTTTTCTAATATGTTACTGTAGTCACTTTTTATAAAAAGCATTTGAAATTTCGGTACTGTGATGGGATTCTGCCATTAATGTCTTAGCCTCAGATTTGATATTCAAAGATCGCTTCTTCAGAATTCTCTGGTCATCATTTTATATGTGAAGAAACTGAGGGCAGACATTACGAGGCTTAAGGATCTTACCTGAAAATAACAAAATAAGAGGACTTTTTTTTCTAAATTTCTAATCTTTACAGGATCTTGATTTATACAAAGGTTTATATTTCCACATTCAGATCTGAACATTTATGAGCTAAACCAGCATGTCAGGAAATCTGTTGAGCCCCTATTCCCAAGAAAATTGTTTTTCTCTGTTGATTCAATAGGAAACATTTCAAAATGGTAGTGTGTACCATCACCCTCCAGCGTTTCTAGGGGGGAAGAAAAGGAAACTTGTTGATACACATCATCAGACTTTTATTTGGCTAAAGAATGCAATATAGATTTATTTATTCCACAAATATGTTGAGCAGGTTTTATTCTGTAAAAACAAAATAGCTAAAATGTGTAATCTCGACCATTTCCTAAAGATGAAATTTTTGAGGTGGATTTATTAAGGGTTGTGCATATTTCAAGTTTTAGGTTCAGATTGCCAAATAACACATCAGCAGTATATGAGATATAACTTTCATTAACACTCATTTAATCAGTAAAAATGGTATTTCACTGATGTATTTACTTAAAATATTTTTTCATGCCCTGGCTGGTGTGGCTCAGTGAATTGAGCACCAGCCTGTGGACTGAAAGGTCGCCAGTTTGATTTCCAGTCAGGGCACATGCCTGGGTTGCGCGGGCCAGGTCCCCAGTGGGGCCTGAGAGAGGCAACTGATCGCTGTTTCTCTCACACATCATGTTTCTCTCTCCCTCTCTTTCTCCCTCCTTTCCCCTCTCTCTAAAAATAAATAACTAAAATTTTAAAAATTAAAATATTTTCCATAGGGAAAGACATATTCAACAATTATTAGTACTCATTCTATGAATGGCTGGGTAAGAGATATAAAGTTGAAAAAGTCATGTACACTTACCCTCAACATTGTACACATATACATAAGCAGGCGTATGTATATAAGAGGGGGTACACCCTCCAGAACGGAGTTATCCCCTGGAGGGTGGACTCCTTGTAATACCGGCTTCCCCTGCTAGGTGGGTGTTCTAGGAACCCATCTGTATCAGTGTACCAGCTGGCGTCGTTGTGAGAGGCTGCGTTCAGCCCTAGTGAATTTGTTTTGAAGGCTCTTCCAATGCGTTTGGCTGTTTCATGATGGGTGATTTATGAGGGCACCTGCCTACACCGCCCTGAGTATTCAGCAGTTTTTGACCTAAAACGGCACGACCTCCGTGCCCCACCCTCCTTAGTCACTGATCTTGCCCCAAGTGACTATTTTTTTGTTTCCCTGGGTGGAAAAAACCCTCAAAGGGAAACATTTTGCTGATGTTGAAAAGGCAAAACAAAAAATGGCAGAAGCACTAAAAGGCATCAACATCAGTGAGTTCAAAAACGGATTTGAGCAGGGGAAATAGGTCTCAATAGGTATACTGCATCAAATGGAGAGTACTTTGAAGGTGACTGAAGTTTAAACATGTAAGACTAAATACACAATGTTTTATAAATAAATTCCAGGTTTTTGGGGACCCCCCTCATACATAAATAAGTATACTGCATTATATAAGTGCCCGAAGGGTAGTATGGCAGAGGGCGTCTAGAGCATTGACCTACGGGGTGATTAAACAGGGCAGGGTTGAGGGGGACCTCAGTAGCTGTTTGGGCCTTGAAAAATGAACAATACATCACTGTGAAGACATAGTTTGGATTTCTCTCCAGACAGGGAAGCAGACCATGCTAAGCCCTTGGTAAGGGAAGTGCTGGACTTAACTTACACATTCCGGGGAAGCTGAGGCAGAGAGTATTTGGTGCTAAAACTGAAAAGTCCTGGTTCATGTCTAAGAGTGCATCCTCAAAAATTAGTGCTACCCAGTAAGAGGAGTGTGCTGTTCCTGTTGAATAACTTTAGCTACTTAAGGAAAATATGCATATTTTCTGGGCATTAAGTAATTTGGTAGATTGTATTTTCTCAATTTTTAGGTGGATTAGTTCACAATCACTTCATAAGTTTAGGTCCAGTGATAAAAGAAAGACCCCTTAGCCTGACCAAGCTAAGTCCCAACTTTTTATAGTTCATCAAACATTTAACCTAGGAATTACTTATTACTTTAATAAGATTGTTAAAAACACTAAATTTCTAAAAATTTATCCTGTGATATCATGCAGCATTATTTGTATTAAAAAACCAGATCCAACCCAAATCCCTCAGTAAGGTCTGGGTAAATAAGTTATAAATCTAAATATGTTATAGAATACTATGCATTAATTTAAAATAAGAACTTGGATCTCAGTGTTTAGAATAGAAAGATGACAGTGATATATTGCTGAGAGAAAAAGTGAGTTGCAAAACAACCTCATTATTATTTACAAAGACCCTTAACTGTTTACACGTGTACATAACATGCATAGAAAAAATTCTAGGAAACACACATAACATTAATAGTAGTTGCTCTTTGAGAGTAGGGGGTAAGGGTTTAGCGGAGCTGGCCAATGGCATTGGTCAACTTCCAGGAACACCACAGAGAGTACTCTGTCTGATATGGCAGCCTCCACCTATTACTTGTGGATTATTATTATTTTTTAATCCTAACCCAAGGACATGTTTATTGATTTTAGAGAGAGGGGATGAGAAACATCAATGTGAGAGAGGAACATCTATCAGTTGCCTCTCATACGCTTCCTGCTCCAACCAACTGAACCACACTGACCAGGGCTGGATTATTTCAATTTATATAAGCATATATAGTTTACTTTCCATAAATTAAAAATACGTACATTTTGCCCTGTTTTTCCATAACAGCAAGGTAATACAAAAACAGCACAGAAGAACTTCTAAAATATGTATTTATATTAAATTTAGAAAAAATAAAGTAAAGCAAACTACCCTACTACCTAGATAATTCTTGATAACATTGTAAAATAAAAGAAATATGTGAATGTGTTAAAACAGCAGGTTATAAAGCATAAAACCTATGTGTGTGTATATAAGTATATTTATACATAAACATAAAGTTAATGTGTACATATGTCTGTGTATGCATGTGTGTATATTGTTTTCATTTAGCCGTACGAGATTAATACATCCTGTTCTATGCTTTGCTTTCTTTAATGATATGTTGTTGAGAGCATTTCATGTCAGCGCATACAAGGCTTTTCCATTCTTTTTAAAGGCTACATGAAGTTCCATTCGATGTGTACATACCACTGTCTCTCTACTGGCCCTTTGGCTGGGATCAGTATTGCCCCCACTGTTATGTATGAGTGCCTGTTCTCACTGAGCATGGCCAACTCTGGATTCTAACAGATTCTTAAACTTTTTCAGTAAAGGTTGTAAAAGTGACATCTCATCATTTCGGTTTGCATATTTATAGTCATGAGGCATTTTGAGCATCTTCATGTGCTTCTTGGTCACATACACATATTCCTTTGCCAGAAAAATACTCTCTATACCTTTTTTTTAATGGGTTGTTCCTGTTTTTCTTAAGCTATTATTTAAATCAAATTTCAACTTACTCATAAGATCTCTCTCTCATAATCTCCAGTGTGTTCTCAAATACATTTCAGCACCTAGCACTGACTGGTGTAGCTCAGTTGGTTGGGTGTTGTCTCGCATAGCAGAAGGTTGCAGGCTTGACTCCCAGACAGGGCACACACCTGGGTGGCGGGTTTATTCCCTGGTCAGGCTCATGTGAGAGGCAAACAATCAATGTTTCTCTTTCTAAAAATAAATAAAATCTTTTTTTAAATACATTTCAACATCTAAATAAAGTTTTATGTCATATTTGGAGATTCAAAGACTTTCCCTTTCTTGGCCTGATAGAATGCTGTCTCCCTGAGGCCACACAGCAGGTATGTACATCAGTAATGCTCACGTGAGCCCCTGACTTACTGGCTGGCCGACCTTTTAGGGGCTTGCAAAACATTTAACATTTCAGCTCAGGGATAATAGCAGTGCCCGCCTCATAAGTGGAGATCAAATGAGCTCTGAAACAGTGCCTAACCATAGCAACCCCTCCATTAATGTTTTTGAAAGCATAGAACAGGATGTATGAAAAAAATATTATTTGTTTTTATTTATTTATTTTTAACAAGCTAAAGAAAAATCCATTGGTTATCATTTCTACTCAACTTTATCCTTTAGCTTGCTGCAGTAAATTATTTTGTCATAGCAATTCATCATCCTAAGAAAAATCTCTTAATTTTGTGCATGCTATGAATTTTCAGAATTCTATTGCATTAGTAATATTACCATAATATCTGTAAGCACCAACGACTTTATGTTCTGTGTGATATTTAAATGTATTTTAAATCTTAGTAAAGTCAGATGGGTGGTTTCAGTTTATAAAAGCAAAAAAAAAAAATGTTCAAGAAAGGTTTGTTTTTCTTTTTTAAGCTGAGACAATTCTGTAGGCAGGGCCTGGTACAGAAGCTGCTGGTCACTTATTTATTGGGCTTCTGTGCCAATATTAGGTTCTTATGAGGTCACCATATGATGGCCCTTCTGACGCGAGAGCTTGGCACTTCTGCAATCGCCTGTAATTGCTTCTACCTTCTCACATATGGTTCTTTAGAGCTCTGGGCCACGCCTTTTTCCTCCCAACATGAATTAGGTCTAGGGACAATGTTTTCCACCCTGACCTTCTTCACTTGCATCAGATCTGTTTTGTTTTTTTTCCCCACTCTCCCCCTCCTCAGGAAACAGGCAGGAGGTATTAATGCAATGCTTTTCTTCATTAATGTAGTATAATAACTCCCAAGGCACATGAAGAAATACCAGGGCCAAGATGGCTACTAGAGCTTCTGAACTCTTCATAGATACAGTAGTCTCCCCTTATTCATGACTTCAGTTACCATGGTCAACCATGGTACAAAATTATTAAATGGAAAATTCCAGAAGCAAACAATTCGTAAGTTTTAAACTCATTCTTAGTAGCATGATGAAATCTTGCATGACCTCACTCTGTCCCACTCGGGACTCAAACCATCCCTTTGTCCAGCATCTCCATGCCGTGCATGCACGCTGCCTGCCCGCTAGTCACTTAGTAGCCACTTCCGTGGTCTATTTGACTCTCGCAGCATCTCCGTGCTTGTGTTCAAATAACCTTATTTTACTTAGTCATGGCCCCAAAGCACAAGAGTAGTGATGTTGGCACATGAGATATGCCAGAGAGAAGCCATAAAGTGCTTCCTTTAAGTGAGAAGCTGAGTACAACATATTTTGAGAGACCACATTCATATAACTTTCATTCATATAATTATCACATAATTATAATTATCCTATTTTATTATTAATTATTGTTATTAGTCTTTTTCTGTACCTAGTTTATAAATTAAACTATATCATAGGTATGTGTGTATAGTAAAAAATATTAGTATATATAGAGTTCACTACTGTCCATGGTTTCAGGCATCCCCTGGGGGTCATGGGACATATCACCCACCGATAAGGGGGAACTACTGTACTTTTGTTTTCCTAAGCGGCTTAGATATGAACTACCTCTGGACTGAAAAGTGGAGATGAAGTCTCTTAAATATTGTAAATTTTGATGTGAGAAAAAATGGTAACATTTATGGAGGACTCGTAGGCAAAACCGGGGAGGGGTCAAAAGTGGGGAGAGGGGGGAGTGGTGGGGGAAAATGGACAAAACTGTACTTGAACAACAATAAAAATTGTTTTTTAAATAATATGATGACTGGGAAGCTGGAATCTCTAATATAAAGAAGAAAATATTTGCATTTGTTTTCCTTTCTCAGTGCTTTGGTGTGTAAAAGACCATAGCACAGTCGTTCCTGAAGTATTGCTAGTTCTTTAAAATGTTACTTTATGAAAAAACCAACTTCAGTGACACACCTACCCTTGACTACCTGTGCCACATGTGATAATAAAATTTGAATTTGCCAAAACAAAACAAAAATGGTAACATTTAGAAGAGAGATGACTAGGGATGAATCATGAAGCCTCAGTTTAATTATTTTCGTTATTAGTTTTCCACTGAACATGGAATTAAAGTTTTCTTGCTTACCCCTACATTCATACACGAAATAGAAGCACTGGGTTGAGTGCTGAGGTAAAATAAAAAAGAAAATCCGGTGAGCCTCAGAGTAGTGGAGTTGTCTTTGCTGTTTTGCATCAGAAATTCCAACACCGCCTGCAGAGGCACTTACCCATCGCAGCAGCTCTGTCATTGTTAGCCATCGCTGTTGGTGCTGGGAAACAGTTCCAAAGCTGATGACAGTTAAATGCATGTCGGTATTTTTCTTTTCCCACCCACTGTTACTTTTGATGGGTTTTGTCGTTTGTATTTCTTTTATTATTACTGAGTGGGAGGGAGGAGAGCAAATAAGAGAGTTGACTTGATGCTATGCTTCAAGAATATAGGGAGCATCAGCATTCTTTTTAAATGTCACTCCGAGCTGTGGCTCGTGAGTTCTTTGTTCCTTGAGCAGTGCTTGTCACTGCTTTCATGACTGTAGATTTTGTCTCCTCTTCTGCAACGAGGCCTTTATATAAGCAGAAATGAAATGGCCCTTTGTTTTTGTTTGTGCAGCCCCCCTGTCTGCCTCCCTGTGATTAAAGATGCAACCCAGTGGGAGGGGCGGGGTTCTTGTCCCCTCTCCTCAGCATCTTCACAGGGTTGCTTTCCAACCCCCTTGCAAAAGATAGTTGGCCATTTCTTACATCAGATAGTTCCAAAGGAGGAGCCTCCTAAATTAAAATGTTATTCCGGGGGTAAGAGCTCAGGATTTTCTGATACAATTTAAAGTTGTTCTGTATTGTTCTCTCCTTCATCAATGCTAAAATGACTTATTCTCTCCATTAAATATTTGTTGAAAAACCATTTTGCATAGCAGTGATATCCATTTTTATGGCCTCTGCTGAGCTACAGAAAATATTAGTAAGCATGCCAAGAAAAAAAGCTCCCACAATGGGTTAGGGTGAAATACATCAGAAATTGTCAGGCTAAGTGAATTAAAAGAGGATCCTCATTGCATAGTTCCTTGAGATGTAACGAACCTCTGCCTTCCTTTTAGTTCTTGGGGAAGTGAAGGATGGGCAGGAGAGAGGAAGGGAGAAACAACACACACGGAAAGTCTTTACCAGGAAATGCCACTAAACCCCAAAATAGATGGTATTTTTAAAAAATCAAAATAAGTAAATGTTCCATTAAGTCAAGAAGAAAGAAGCAAATGAGAAAAAGCAAATTGCATTCTTTTTTAAAAAGAAAGATTCCAGCCCTGAATGATATGGCTTAGTTGGTTGGGTAACATCCCGCAAAGCGAAAGGCCACAGGTTCAATTCCAAGTCTGGTCACATGCCTGGGTTGCAGGTTCAGTCCCCAGTCAGGGCACCTACAAGAGGCAACCAACCAATCAATGTTTCTCTCTCACATCAGTGCCTCCCTCTCCTTCTCCTTTCCTCCCTCTCTCTCTCCTTTCCTCCCTCTCTCTCTCTCTAAAAAATAAATAAATAAATAATGTTTTTTTAAGGAAAGAAAAAAAAAATGTTCCAGAGCTTTGCCATGGCCTCCAAGTATCTAGAAAATTTTAGCTCACCTTGAGGGTTCTATGGAGTCAGAGAGGTTTGTGTGCATACCGTTCCGCCTGTTCCATGTTCAGTGTGGCTAGTCCCTACACTTGACCTGTTTTTGCGTTAGTCAGTGTTACCAGCATTTCAAATTTATTCTTGCCACAGTAGTTTGTGCTGTGGAGTATTGAACTACATGGGATATAGCCACCCACAGTGTTCCCCCGAT
The DNA here is from genome assembly GCA_004026545.1 of Mormoops blainvillei. Taxonomy (NCBI): domain Eukaryota; kingdom Metazoa; phylum Chordata; class Mammalia; order Chiroptera; family Mormoopidae; genus Mormoops; species Mormoops blainvillei. The sequence goes on from PVJD01006283.1 coordinate 100,011, forward strand.
GTCAGAGGGGAGCCCTGTGAAATATAAAGATTGGCACCAAAGGAAGATGCCAGGTTTACTTGAATATGCAAAACGTTGGCCATGAATATGCCAGGTTTATTTAATTGCTTCTTCACATCTTTTTTCTGGGCTGAGGCCAGGAAAAAATAAACGTTTTCAAATAGAGATATACAAGTATATAAAGGTATGAGATATTTGAGATATAGATTCTCCTTCCCTGGTTACACATTATTTTACATGTGGATATTAAAAACTAATTTCCATATTTGACATATACTTCATATCAAATAAGGAAACTGATTTTTATGTGTATGTTTACAAAGTATATGCCTCTGGCCAGAGGAGAAACTGGGTTACAATAGAAAAATTAAAAGAGATGAGATAGGTCCTGGCTCCTTGATCCTGAGCCCTTGTTCTCTTGGCTGAATGATTTTGGTCCCAGGTGTTCAGTTGCCACCCTGATCACTTGTTGTCACATGGCAAAATTATACATCCTGGAAGTATCTAATTTAGTATTCAGAATTGCCAGGAATGGAGCATCTGTTTCAAATAACCTGCTAACCCAAACCTTGTCCAAGGCATTTAGCCATTTCATAATCCCCTTTTTGTACTCCGTAATTTAATCTGAGCAAATCTTATTTATATTTCATGTATTTTTGTCCATTT